>RJWM01008664.1:0-71712 GCA_004363535.1 Dasyprocta punctata
TTTCAATTCTCAGTTGGGTTAACAGTGCTGCTTTAATTTCTTTCATAGCTTCGTGGAGTTGTCTCCCCACTTCTGTTGTCAACTCCTCTGAGAGTTTAATTTTTGGACTCCCGACCATTTCAGCATTAGAATCGGTTCTGCTTGTATCGGAGTCTGGAGAGCGCCCTCTGCCTTTCCGTCTTGGCATTTTCCTGGGCTCACCCGTGAGGCTGTGTTGGTCCACTGCTTCTCCCGAGCCTGTTTCTGCTCTGCGAATGTCTACTGCGGTGCGCGAGAGGATGGGGCCGCTGTCTGGTTAACCATACAGGGCCTTCCGCCAAACCTCCTCTATCACCCCCAGGGCATCAGCGCTGTTTCCACCACAGCCTTCCGGGAATCGTGCCTAATTAGGTGCAGTTCCGGCCTCAAGATGGCTGTGCCTCGCTCTCCCTCCGGGGTGGGGGGGTGGGGGCCACTGGGTTCACTCACTCGCCCGCTCGGGACCACCTCACTCCACGGTCGACCGTCGTCTCTGCCATCACGCCACACCACAGCAAATCCACGGGCAGCTCCCCCGCGCATCAAGAGCACCAGGATCGTACCTTCTCAGCTTGGGTCGCAGCGCTGATTGGATTCCGCTCCAGACAGGTCTCTGCCTTTATTTCATTCTTTTACTCTTTCCATGGGCTACAGTTCTCATTTTAGATTCTTCTTGGGTCCAGAGGACCCATCTCCCTCTTTTTTCCTTCTCTCTGTTATTGTATTAGTTTATATTCCAGCATTTTGATGGTATATTCAGGAAGCCTCCCTGTCACGGTGTCATCTGGGCGGCCATCTTGGAGGAAGTCAGCAGAAGGACTTAATTCTTGAAAGAAGTCAAATTATTTCTGTTTGAAGATGGCACACACACACACACACACAAAAATATATATATATGGAGTCTACCAAAAGATTATTGGAGCAGATAAATGAATTCAGTGAAGTTTTAGACTAAAAATCAACACATGAAAATCAGTATCCTTTTTATGCACCAATCAGAAACTTGCTGAAAAAGAAATCACCAGAGCTACAAAAATAAAACACGTAGGAATAAATTTACTTGAGGAAATGAAAGACCTCTAAATTGAAAACTGTAAAGCATTGATTAAAGAAATGGAAGAAGTTACACACAAAAAATATGGCAACACTTTCAATGTTCATGAATTGGAAGAATTAATACTGTTAAAATATCTATAACACCAAAAGCAATTTACAGATTTAGTACAATTTCCACTAAAATACCAATACAATTCTTCACAAAACTAGTAAAAACAATTCTTAAATTTATATGGAAGAATAAAGAGTCCTGGACAGGTAAAGCAATCTATAAAATAAAGATGGAATACCACAATATCTGATCTCAAAATACACTATTAGGATATAGTAACCTACATAGCATGGTGTAGGAATAAAAACTAGCACATAGATAAATGGAACAGGATAGAGGTTCAAGAAATAAATCCATGCATTTATAGCCAACTGATTTTTGATGAGGTTCCAGAAACATACATAGGAGAAAGGATAGCTGAGAAAATTAACTAGTGCTGTACAGAAGAATGAAGTTTGACCCTTATTTTTCACTCTGTACAAAGATCATTTCAAATGGATGAGAGACCTAAATGTTGGGTCTGAAACAATGAAACTACTAGATGAAAACACAGGTGGAATGCGTCAAAAACTATAGGCAATGAAAGCAAAATGTTGACATATGGAATCATAACAAACTCAGAAGTTTCTGCACGGTAAAAGAAACAATCAATAGTTAAGAAACCACCTACAGAAATGGGAAAGAATGTATACTACTCATCTTGACAAAGGAATAATTTTTTTTTTTTTTTGTACTGGGGATCAAACTCACAACCTTGCACTTTCCAGGCAAGTGCTTGTGCCGCTGAGTTAGATCCCCAGCCGGACAAAGGAATAATATTGCACTTAGGGCTTGCAAGGGAAAAGATTTAATACAGGACACATAATTTATAGGATTATTTTGTAATATTCACTCAAAGAATCAAATTAAAAAGAGTGCAGGAGATCTGTCCACACACTAAAGACTCAAAGAATCCAGCTGAGGGCCTGGATCTCATGGCAATGCCCTGCACAAATCCAGCTGAAGACCTAGAGTTCATGGTAATGTCCTCCAGGAGTCCAGATAGAGGCCTAGAGCCCATGACAATGTCTCAAGCAAGTCTGTATCAAGGATCTACACTGGGAAGGCCCAAAGGTCAGTGGTGGAAGCTAGAAATTCTGCACCAGTGGGATGAAGAATCTGTGTCCGCAGGCTGAGGGATCTGCACTGGAGCCAGGAAGAAATGCTGAAAACAAGGACCAGAGCTCTCTCAAAGAGAACCTCAGGCATCCTCAGCGACAGCCAGAATCCAAGCTCCTCTGACAATGAGAACAGCCAAGTTCATACCTGGAAAACCAGCGTGACAAGCTTCTCCAGGAGAATCAACAACACAACATCTTCCTTCCCAGTTCTCTTTTTATGCTGTTGGCAACAGTCCTCCAGTGGGCCCTCCACTCCCAGCACCACACTGATTCAGTTCAGCTGGGTGTTACAAGTTGACCATTAGTTAATCTTCCACAATTAATATACAGAATATATAAAGAACTTGCAAAAAAAAAAAAAAAACACCACCAACAAAAATAATTTAATTAAAAATGGACAAATGATCTAAATAAACACTTCTCAAAAGGAGAAATATAGATGGCTAAAAAGTATATGAAAAAATGCCGGGTGTGGTGGTGCACGCCTTTAATCCCAGCACTCAGGAGGCTGAGATAGGTGGAGCGTTGTGAGTTCAAGGCCGGCTTGGGCTACAAAGTGAGCAAGACCAGCCTGAACTACATAGTGTGACACTGTCTTGAAAAACTAGGGCTGGGAGTTTGGCTCAGCAGCTTACATGCCTGCCTGACAGGTGTGAGGTTGTGAGTTTGATCCCTGGTGCCACAAAAAAACAAAACAAACAAACAAAAGTATATGAAAAAATGCTCAACATCAGTCGTCAAAGAAACAAAAATGAAAACCACACTAAGATATCATTCTACTTCAGTCAAAATAGCTATTACGAAAAATGCAAAAAATAACAAATGCCAGTGAGGATGTGGAGAAGAAGGAATTATTATACACTGTTGGTGGGAATGTACACTAATACAACCACTGTGGAAAACAATATGGAGTTTCCTTTAACAGGAGATCTACCATATGATATCTAAAGGAAACGAAATCTGCATGTCAAAGAGATATGTCCAATCCCATGTGTACTGCAGCACTATTTATAATAGTTAAGATATAGAATCAGCCTAGATGTCCACTGACAGATGAGTAAAGACAATGTTGCATATATATGATGGATGATTATTTATCCTGGAAAATGTTATTTTCAGCAAAATGGATGGATCTGGGGTACACTGTGTCAATTGAAATAAACTAGAAACACAAAGACAAACATTTCATATTTTCACTCACATGTGGAAGCTAAAATGTTCATCTGAAAGTAGAATAATAATTAAAAAGAATTATGCAGAATGTGTTGTTTTAATAGAATCTAACAAGAGTCGGGGGACAGAAGGAGGTTGAATAAGGGTATCAAAACACAGGAAGAATAAGTTCTAGTGTTTTGTAGTAAAGTAAGTATAGTTTATAATGCACTATTATATATTTTGTGGAGAACTAGAAGAAAGGAGCCCAAAGGCTCCAAACAAAGAAATGACAAGGAATTAGAAAAGAAAATTACCCAAATGTAATTATTATGGATTGTGTACATGTATTGAAATATGTTGTACCCTATAAATACACAACATTGTTAAACACTGATTAAATAGAAAAAATAAAATTACATATATTATATATTTGAAATTGAAGACCTATATCTTTGGCTCTGTGCTTATAGCAATATATGTCTGGCATCATCCACTTTTCCTGTTCTTCTTATTTCTATTTGTTGCTTGCTAACTCCCCTGCTGTATAAAAACCACCTTAGCTGAGCTAAGTTGCTCACAAAGTGACTGTCCTTGAGAAGGAACAGGGATGAATAAAGCCCCTTTTCAAGGACTCTGTGTCTGTTTGTTCCTGCCAGCTGAAAGAGGGATGGTTCAGTCTTATCTAGTTTTCTGTTGAGGGACTGTTTTCTCAAATTGACCATTGCCACTTACAGTCCCAAACTGAACACTTTTGGTAATCCTTGGCCTGAGAGGCTGAGGCAGGAGGATAGTGAGATTGAGGCTAGCCTGAAATCGTTAGTGAGTTGGAGAATTGGAAGCCAGTCTGAGCTACAGTGAGACTCTGCTTCAAAAGGAAGAAGAAGAAGATGAAGAAGAGGAAGAGGCAAAGTAAAGTGGACACAAACCTCTATTTTCTTGGTGCTCTTTGCAGATAATAATAGGATGACACCCGTGCAAAGGCAGAATACTCCTGTGCCAAAAAAAATAGAGAGGACTACTTTGGCCGAGAAATACAACTGGTGGGCCGGCAAATTTTGCTGCTTCATGGCAGTGTTGTCTGGCATTCTGGACAGATGACGCTCAGGTAGTTCCTTCATTTTAGGTCTGTGGAAGACTCAGATACATTTTTGGGTTATTAAGAACATTTCTATTCATAGTAATACCATGTAATGCTAATGTTAAATGAAAAACAGCACAAACTTTCCTTTGCAGTTGCAAAGTCTTTCCTGATTCCTGGACCTATTTCCTAACCAGACCTGATGTTCCCCAGGAGCAGAGTTTTCTTCAGTCAACCACTGTCTTAGGCTGAGAAAGCCTGCTGTGCCAAAAGCATTGCCTAGGAGAGACCATCCCTCATAATGTCTGTCAAAGCCAACTTCTGGTGATACTCGAAAGTAGTCGCTATGGGCTATTCTTGGGTTACTATTGATGACTAATTCAAGGCAAGCCTTTCCTGAAAGGGTGAAAATAGATTTATCTTTGGAAAATTGCTTAAATTGTTGGAGATTCATTAAAAAAAAAAGTTAGGGATGTCAGCTTTTTACAAAATGTGGATGTTACTTAATGTGAATATAAAGCAGGTAAAAAAATGCTCTTAGTTTACAACTAGTTTTGCATTTGTAATAATGAAGAAGGGAGAAGTGAACAGAATTGCATAACAGAGGTGTTTAACTTCAGCTGTTTCCAATGATTTTCTTCCACCCATAAGAAAGATCCTAGTATAAAATGTAGAATAAAATATTTTCTCCTAACTTTTCCCAAGTGTATGCTTTGGAGTAACCCAAATGAGGTGCAAGCATGATAATCAATTAGTTGCTCAACATTGCAGTTGATATTAGTAGGGAGTTTTTTCCCTTGTTACAAATACACTAAAAATTTCATTTGACTGTTAACAATTAATAATCATTTCTTCCCAAGAATAGTGGCACATGCCTGTAATCCCAGCACTTAGGAGGCTGAGCCAGAACTGCCATGAGTTTGAGGCCAGCTTGGGCTACATAGTGAGTTTGAGGCCAGTCTGAATTACACAGTGAGACCCTGTCTCAAAAAATTACTTATTTAAAAATGGACACTAAGGATATAGAAATTAGAATTGTTACAATTAGGCACTATGTACTTTTTTAATTTCCCCTTTTTACTAGTGGAGAAGCATTGCTATATTATTTTTTTTAATGTCAAAGGAGGCAGTGAGTTAGGTAAATGTACATAGTTTAAAAGAATACAAAATAAATGCAAATACTTATGGTAGAAATTTGCCAACACAGAATAAAGTCCTCCTACTTGCAAAACTGGAAAAAAGGCAACATACCAATGGAAAACTTTCAGCCTGCCATTTCATTCTGATGGAAGGATGGTGACTAGCCTGGCTCTTATTACCTTTGTGTGAGAAGGTAATGTCTAGTCAGCATCAACCATTTGTTTTACCTTAAATAAAAAATTTGGGTTTGTATATAGACCCGGCCTACAAAATATCAGGTATGTTTGTTACTTAGATGTTTGTTCCACTACTAAGTGATAATGTACTACATAAGTAATGCTTTGTAAAAGGGTCAATCTTGTAATAAACCAATAAGAATTGTATTTCTTAGGCTTTCCTAAAACAACAAAATCAAACTAATAGGGTCTTCATGTATATTAGTTATGGTTCTTCAGAGATACAGAATCAATAGATTTTATAGTTATATATGCATGTATTATAAGAAATTGGCTCACTCGATTTTATAGGCCAAATCTAAATCTGCAGAGCAAATGTCCCAGTTGAAGTCTGAAGGCCAACAGGCTGATGTGGACTCAAGGAGAGCTAATGTTTCAGTTAGAAAGTACCAAGTGGAGAATTCTTTTTCTTGGGGGAGGGTTAGTCTTTGGTTCCATTCAACCTTCAACCAATGGGCTGAGAAAATCACAGGATGGAGGGAAATTTGCTTTCCCAACTCCAACAGTTTAAATGTTAATGTCATCTGAAAACACTCCATTTTAGTTACATTTCTAGTTTTCTGAGACAAACACCCAACACTCAAAGTTAAAGGAGGAAAAGTTTATTTGGCTCACAGTTTATAGAGGTTTCAGTTCACAGTTGGCTGGTTCCAACGTAAGGTGGCATGGCAGAGGGGCATCACAGAGAAACAGTTCATGGCAAGCAGAAGGCAGCAAGCAGCAAGTGACAGCCCTCTTTCTATCCCTTGTATTCTGTGGATACAGCCTTAATCTGGGCATCACATCATAAATTAATCCCAGCATCACACCTTTGATCCCAGGATCACATACCCTAGATTCAGCCACCTCTGAAAAGCTCCACTTATGTGTGCATGAGGCTTTGGAGGAACATCTAGATACAAACTATATTGCACTCCTACAGAATGCATAGAAAAATGTTTGACCAACTGTCTGGGCACCCTGTGGTCTGGTCAAATGGCCACCTAAAAATTAGTTATCATAGGTAGCAAGTGCAAACATTTCTGGGGGGAACAGTCTCTAGAGATAACCTGATATATATTTTATATTCACCCATTCAAAATAAACCTAGTTCAAGTTTTCAAATATGCTTGATATGCTTTACTTTTCAATATTTTTAGAATAAGGTTCCTTAAACCACAACACTATTGTCATTTTGGGCTAGGTGTTTCTTTCTTGTGGGGACTATCATAGAATGTTTAACCATAAGCCTGGCTTGCTAAACATCACTCAAGGTCCCTGTTTGACACCAGTAGTGGCCTCCTAACCCCTACTGTTCCAGCAAACGTATTTCCAGAGGCTGCAAATGCCCCCTTGGAGGGCAAAAACACCTGTCTGAGAATGACTGTTCTAGACTGGTACCTACATGACCAATTTGTTAGCAGCTGTTATGTTATGATATCATTAGAAATTTCAGATAGTGAGTATTAACTTTCTTACCTTCCATTTTTCTTTTTCTTTTTTTTTAATTTATTTTAAAGAGAATAAAACAAAACAAAACACAATAAAGCAAATCAGAACAGAACAGTGCAAGTGATACAGGGCTTCAAAACAAGACAACAGGAAATCAACAATGGCTACCATAATGTCTCTTGTTGTCCTCAAAATAGCTGTCCATACCATCACATTCAATAAAATCAAACAATACAAAACAGACTAAAACCAATCAAAACAAAAGAATGAAAGCATTATAGGACTTTGAAACAAGATAATAGGGAATGAATAATGGCTACCATAATGTCTCTTGTTTTGTTCAAAATAGCTGTGCATACTATCACACATAATAAAATCAAATAAAACAAAACAGAATAAAACCATTAAAAGAATGAAAGCATTATAGGACTACAAAACAAGATGAAAGGAAATCAACAATGGCTACCATAATATCTCTTGTTTTCTTCAAAATAGCTGTCCATATCTTCACACATAATAAAATCAAACGAAACAGAACAGAATAAAACTAATCAAAAGAATGAAAGAATTATAGAATTTCAAGATAATAGGAAATCAACAATGGTTATCGTAATACATTGCATTATCTCCAAAACAGCTGCCCATACCATCGGACACAGTAAAATCTAACAAAAACAAGACAGAATAAAACCAAACCAGCAAAATTATGAAAATGATACAAGAATTCAAAACAAGATAATAGGAAATTAACACTGGTTATCACTTTCCCTTTTTAGGCATTTCTTCCCCTATCACTTTTATAATATCTATTGTGTGTTTTGGATCCCACTAATGCCTTCAGTCTTTTATGTTAGGGAGATAACTCAGTGTTCACCTGTATGAGTCCAAACCATTTCACCCATGCGCATGATCGCCAGTTGCATCCATTGACCTACAAGAGCTTCAAGATTATCCTACTTTATAGTTGAGTAGCTTTACATTTTATGAAAATATCATATCTTTCTTATCCATTCTGCAGCTAATGGGCAAGTTACACTTGCTTTTTACTCGTCTCCTGTCATGTGGAACAATTGTTTTCTCTCCTTTGATTTTTAGTCTATGAATTTCCTTTTGAGTTAAATGTGTCTCTTGTGTACAGTGTATTGATGGATCTTGTTTCTTGACCCACTCTCCTTCTGTTTCTTTTTATTGGTGAATTGAGGCATCTACATTAATGGTTACAATTGGCATGCATTGGTTCATCTCTACCATGGTATCCTCCTGCTGTTGGCCCTCCACTTTGCCCCTTTGTTCAATTGCCTGTCCTGTTGGGTGATCCTCCTCTGCTGCTGTGCCTGAAACCATGGTCATCTTTATCTCTCTCTAGAATATCCTTCAGCACTCTCTGTAGGGTTGGTTTGGAGGTCATGCATTCCTTCAGTTGTTCTTTGTCATGGAAATATCTTATTTTCCCATCAATTTCAAAAGGTAGTTTTGCAGGGTACATCAATCTGGATTGGAAGTTGTTTTTTTTCAGGATTTGAAACACTTCACTCCAAACTCTTCTTGACTTGATGATTTGTTTGAGAAGTCTGCCATGATTCTGATGGGTTTTCCTTTATAGGCGATCTGTTTCTTTTCTCTAACAGCTTTTAATATTCTGATCTTGTGCTGAATTTCTGGGATCTTGATTAGTATATGTCTGGGTGTAGATTTACTTTGGTTATGGCTAGCTGGAGTGCTATATGCCTCGCTTATCTGTACACCAGATCCTTTTCCCATGTTTGGGAAGTTTTCTGCTATTACTTCTATAAATAGTCTTATGTCATTTGGTTTGATCCCTGCTTTTTTGCTGATACCTATCACTTTTAAATTATTTTTCTTTGTGTTGTCTTGCAGCCTGATTCCTTGTTATTTTGAAGAGATCTTCCTTTTATGATCACTAGCTGCAATTCCATCTTCAAGGTCTGAAAGTCCATCTTCAGTCTCTTTCAAGTGGCTTGGCCAACTTTTGATTGACTTTTTAATTTTCTGGATATCTCTTTGAATCTGTTTCATGCATCATAATTCCTTCCTATATTGTTCATTCAAGGCTTCCATCATTTTCCTATGCTCCTCTTTTTTATCCATGTCTTGTTTAGATATGCTCAGTAATTCTTTCATTATATTTGTGATTTCTTCTTTTACCTGAGATATTATTTCTGATCTGATTACTTCTACAGTCTCATGAAGTTTCTTTACTTCAGCTGTAATCTTGGAGATTTCAGGTGTGTGACATCCAGTTTCTTCCATGTCTATACCTCCTAGACTTGTTCTGTGTGGGCTGGAGGTCTGAGATTACCTTTTGCTCCCTTGTCTTATCATTTTGCAGGGCTCCTCCCAACAAGCCAGTTGTGGGGTCCCAGGCACTTCCCACATTTGATGCCCCTGTGCAGTGTAGAGGAATGGGCCAGGTACCTGGGTTTCTCTGAACCCAGGATCCCAGGGAGGTAACAGGGCATGGGGCAGGCTTCTCCAGACCTGTGCAGCTACCTTGAGGCTTCCCTGATGGCCAGAGTTTTGTGTAGTGGGGCTGCTTTTTCTCTGTGTGTCTACACCAGGACTCCCCCAATGGCAGCAGTCACACAAGGGTACATTCGTCTGATTCTCCCAGTGGGTACTGGCTGCCTGAAGGAAGCAAGGATCTCCAATGGTGGCCTACAGGCACACAGGGCATATCTGGCTATTTCTCCCTTCCCATTCTGGTTACCTAAGGGAGGCAAGATTTCCAGTGCCTGCACAAATCATGCTTTCCAATCTCCAGTATTCTTTAACCAGTTATAGACTTCTCAGACATTTCATATTTGGGGTTGCCTTATGTCTCACTGTCTTTTCCTATTAGCTGCAAGTATACTAAATGTGAGTATAGAATCAGGAAGAGATTATGTATGTGAGGTATACTCACATGCATACACATGCATGCATATTGTTCACAAGTCTCATTTTTGGTTTTTGCAAATAGTGGACTGATCTATATTCAGACTAGAACAGACCACAGCATCTTAATTTCCAAGCCAGGCAAGGTGGCACATGCTTGTAATCCTAGCACTTGGGAGGCTGAGGCAGGAGAATCACCATGTGTTAGAGGCTACACTGGGCTATATAGTGAATTTAAGGCCAGCCTCAACTACACAATTCAGATGTCTTAATTTGTAGTTTTGTTCTCTTAAAAAATTACACATTATTTTTTTTCTAGATTAATCTAACACTCATCCCTTGACAGGAAGTTGTTAGAGTGTACAACTTGCCCAATTTGGATTTGCTGGTCTGTGAGACTTGTTTAAAACTTCACAAAATTCAAATGTGGAATTTTAAATATCAATGATGGCATCTGTTTGCTTTATTACTATATTTTATTTGGTGTATGTAACCAAGTCTCCAAACACACAACTTGGCGTCCTGAAGTGAAATAGGAAACCTGGGTTTTACTATTGGTTTGGCTATTTGAACAAGTGTTATGCCCCTTCTGCGATTCAGTTTTACTGTCTATATAACAATGTTTTCCCTTCAGGACTATTCCAGTTATCAAACATGACAGGCAATATAAATGACAGCCATAAACACAGGCTTTGGCAGAGTAAATAATCAACATTATTAAAGTTTGACAACTAAGTGAATTTGATCAACAAAATAAACAACAGTACTGTATTATAAACCATAAAATACAATAAATCCATACTGATGTAAATGAATAATCAAAGAAGCAAATGGGAGGCTGGGAGTTTGGCTCAGTGGCTTAAGTGCCTGTCTGGCAGGCATGAGGTTGTGAGTTCGATCCCCAGTGCTGAAAAAAAAAAAAAAAAAAAAAAAAGAAGCAAATGGGGAAAGGGCTCAAGTTTCTTACAGGAATTTCAAAGAACAAATATGTAAGGAAGGACAGAAATAGAAAAGTCACTATAGTAGCAATTGTTGCAGGCAAGAACTACTGTTATTACAAATTCATGGGCAAGCTGGACATGGTGGTACATGCTCATGATCCTAGCTACTTGGGAAGTTGAGGCAGAAGGACTGCAAATTTGAGGTCAACCTGGGTAATTTAGTGAAACTGTCTCAAAGTTAAAAAATAAAATAGAGTTGGGGATATATCTCTTTGCTCCCTGGGTTCAATCCCCAGTACTATAAAACAAATGGTGGACAAAACTTTGAGAAAAAAATAGATATTTGCATAGCCTCAAAAGATCTCTCCCAAGATGGATATTAATTACAAAAGGAAAAATAGTATATATTGTGGAGAAAAAACTGGCAGACACCACCTTACCCAGGTAATCAAGGATGACATCCCTGGTATTAAACCTTTCACATTATGTATCCCTTGATATGATGCATTGAGAAGGACATAATACTACTATGGTTCTGGCCAAAAAACTTGTAACTTGAATGAAATCTTAAAAAAAAATACAAATCCAAATTGAGGGACATTCAACAAAATGTCTAATGAGTACTTATCAAAAGTGTGAAGGTCATGAAAGAGAAGGGAAGAAAAAGAATTATCACCCTGAGGAGATATAATATCTAAATGTAACATGAAATCCTGGTGTAGACTACAAAAAGACCTCAGTGGAAAAACTTATAAAATCTGAACAAAGTCTACCGTACAGTTAATTGCATTGTACTGCTATTGATTTCTTAGTTTTGGTAACTATGTCATGGTTATATAGGAGGTTAACATTGAGAGAAGCTGAGGGAAGGGTATGTGGGAATTATCTATGTTATTTTTGCAACTATTCTGTAAGTCTGGAATTATTTCAAAATGTTAAAGTTAAAAAAATGAGTAAGTTGCCGGGCGTGGTGGCGCACGCCTTTAATCCCAGCACTCGGGAGGCTGAGGTAGGCGGAGCGTTGTGAGTTCGAGGCCAGCTTGGGCTACAACGCGAGCGCAAGGCCGACCTGAGCTACATAATGCGACCCTGCCTCGAAAAACCAGGGCCGGGAGTTTGGCTCAGTGCCTTAAGCGCCTGCCCTGGCAGGCGCAAGGTTGTGAGTTCAATCCCCGGTGCCGCAAAAAAAAAAAAAAAAAAAAATGAGTAAGATAGCTTTTGTTAGGGAATTTAGATCTAGAATGTCTCCCAAAAGGTTTATATGCTCAGAGGTGGGGCTTCTGGAAAGTGATTGGATCGTGGGGCCTGGAGCTCAATGGCTCTTAGGATGTGGGGCCTGGAGCATGACCTGGAAGGGGATCGCTCCCTCTCCAGCTCCTCCCCTTTCTCCCTGCTTATAGGACCTTCTGCACCCTGTAGCTGACCATGAACTGAAATTGAGACCCAAAATAAACCTCTTTTCTTTCAAGTTGCAGGAATTTAGTGTTCTGTCCCAGTGATGAAAAAGAGTAAGACAGCTGTAGATATATTATCTCCTATATGTTCATAAAGTTCCACACACATCTGTGGTTCTTACTAGTTGGTCTTCATGTTGGGACCCTGTTTCAGAGTTTATAAACCTGCCCGATAGGTACCATCTCCCGAAATTTTCAACAATTCTGTGAGATATTCCCATTTTCAAGCAGATGAGAGGCTGAGGCACAGAGAGGGAAGGGGCTTTCCTTAGGTTGCTCAGCTATTCTTTTTTGTCTCCTGCACAGTCACAGCAGAAGACAGACAATGAGAAAAGAACTCAGTTCACCAACAAAGTTCACATGCAAGCTGGTGATTCTTTATTATACGAGGCAGTAGGCAGAAACACAGATTCATTTCTTTTAGAGACTCCCCAACAAGCATTCCCAGTGATACATCTGGTGATACAGTTAACATAACAAAAAATAATACTTGATTTGCTGAGTGCTTGTAATACACCCTCATCATTAAATAAGATGCAAATTCCATTGTAAAAACTGAAATCTTCATTAGGATTCAGGATTAGAAAAGGCCCAGCTTCAAGGATTCTGACTTGCATAGGTTGAATACTCCCAATTCTAAAAGTTCAAAAACATCCTTTTTTATCTAAATGAGAGAGAGAGAGAGAGAGAGAGAGAGAGAGAGAAAGAAGGTTAATGTCAAGTAAAGATCGTCTTGGTAAAAGAATTCAACCACCTGGGCTCCTAAGTATTTACACGTCTGCTACGGCCAGAATCAGAAAGCAAAAGTTCTAACCCATATTTGATTCTAAATTCAAACAGTCACATAAAAAAAGGAAGAGGCACTTCATAAAACATCAGTTTCATTACAGTGTCCTTTTTTTTTGCAGCCATTCAAAATAAAATGTCATATAAACATGGCTTAAGAACTCCCAAGTGTGCTGTCCATAGCCCAGATTATATATAATATTCCAATATTAATGATACCAACATAATAAAAATAACTATGATGACAACATTTTTAAAGCTTTTTGCTTTTGTTTTTTACAGTACTGGGGAATGACCCAGAGCTTTTGCACTAAGCTACATCCCTGGGCCTTTTTCTTTTCTTTCTTTTTTAAATTTTGATATAGGGTCTTGCTAAGTAGCTTAGGCTGGGCTCAATTTTTTTTTTTTTCCTTTTTGAGATAGGGTTTCACTACACAGTTCAGGCTGGACTTGAACCCAATTTGTAGCCCAGACTGGCCTTGAACTCACAGTGATCCTCCTGCCTCAGCCTCCTGAGTGCTGGGATTACAGGCATAAGCCATCACACTTGGCTGGGCTCAAATTTGTGATCCTCCTAGCTCAGCCTCCCAGACTCTGGAATACAGGTATGCCCACCATGATGACAAAAATTGTCTTGAATTATTTCTCATTATTATAATCAGAAAACTAGTAGATTTCTTACACTTTTTATTGAAATATAGCTTCGTGTGTTTCACTTCAAATTTGTTAACTAGTTTTTAAAAACCAGGGGACAGACTGCATGGTTGTGTGTTTCCGTGTGTGTGTGTGTGTGTGTGTGTGTGTGTGTGTATGTGTGTGTGTAGGGAATTGAGTGAATTGTTTTTGAACCTGAACTGATGTCTGATATAACTCATCAATAAATTAGGTTTGGTTAACCTAGAGACATATTTTCATGTGGTAAATTAATTCATTCAGCATGTCTGGAGGAGTAACTCCAAGTTTCTTTGACAGTCACTGCCAGTATTTACTCCTGCTTGGTGACAGGCAGCCATGTTTCTTACTGAGTAAACTCTTTTTTTTTTTTTGAAGCAAATAAAACCAAACAAAATAAAACAGACTAGAGTCAATCAAAACAAAACAATGAACATGGTACACAACTTCAAAAAAAAAATAAAAGGAAATCAATAATGGCTACCATAATGCCTCTTGTTATCATGTAAGTAGTTGCCTATATCATCAGACATAGTACAATCAAACAAATCAAAATACAATAAAATCACTCAAAACAAAACAATGACAGCAATACAGGGCTTCAAAACAAGGTAATAGGAAATGAATAATGGCTACCATAATGTATTTTGTTATCTTTGAAATGGCTGTCCATGTCATCAAATATAACATTAGACAAACTAAAACAAAATAAAACCAAACAGAACAATGAAAACAATACGGGATTCAAATCATGATAGATTAACAGTTGCCACTGCCTTCCCTTTTTAGATACTTTCTTCCCTTTCACTTTCACAATATGTATTGTGTATTTTGAATCCTATTAACTCCTTTAGTTTTTTATACTAGGGAGACAACACAATGTTCACCCATGTGACTCTGGATCGTTTTACCCATGAGCATGATAACCTTTTTTTTTTTTCCCTAACAGCTACTTCAAAAAATCAGACATGATTGAAAAATTGATCCTGTGTTATTATGGGTGGGTAATCACATGGTGGCAGCAAAATCAATTTTTCACATTATGACAGTAATGAATAGTTTTCATAAATATGCAATGAACTAATGCTGTGCCCCCAAAGGCATTCAGATATCCAATTCTAATCCTCAGAGACATGAAGGAATTTTCCCATCCCACAAAACCAAAATATCTTTCTAAATTTAAGTGGGTTTTGCAGGATGTGGAGATGCCAGCAATGAAGCAAATTTGCGTCCCCCTTCTTCCACCAAAATTACACAGATGAGGATGAAAGGCAAAGATGGCATGGGAAAAATACTAAGTCCTTCAAATCTTCCAGGCTGGCAAAGGTAAAGTGCATATATTTTCCCAGGGGAGGAGAGGTCATTGATCATTTACTGAGCAACAAAACAGATGTGCAAGGGGATGAGGTGGCCTACACAACTGTAGTTACTCCAAGTTTAAAGATAAAAATCATTTCAAAAGGCAGAATGTGCTGGCTCCCCATGTCAAGACTATTGCTATGTTTGAACTCAAGTTCAAATTGAAAAAAAAAAATGGTAAAAAAGACAATTGCCTCAGGAATGTCCATCATTCTCCTCAACTTCTGATCTCTCCAGTTCCAGTCAAAAATCAGAAACTTTAAGGGGTTCAAGTTAAGGCCACCTGAAAGAGACAGCAAGAAAGTTATTATAAGTAAAAACCTCATGACATAAACTTATTAAAATGATTTTGTATTTTTCCCGTTGTGTTTTGCCTCATTTCTGGTTGTGTTTTGCCTCCCTCAACAACTAATCCCCGCATATAAGTGCTGCCCTTTCCCGATGGGAACTGAGGCAGCATATGGGACTGGCTCTCCTGAAAGTCTGCTCACTGCTTCTGAGGAAGGCAGAAGGTCTGCCTAAGCCTGGCCCACACAGGCTCATGCACTGGCTGGCCAGCTTCCATTTCATGAAACCTGGAATGCAGCACCTTCTTCCTGCTGGGCATGTGATAAACTCTATCCTGCAGTTGGAGGCAGAGTCCTTTCAGAGGAGTTGAGTGCAAAAAGAGGCCACATGACAGAGGAGATGAATGGGAAGAAGGCTGAGGGCAGGTGGGTTTTTGATGGAAAAGCAAGTCCAGATGAGTAGGCTCTATTCAAAGTCAGCTATCTTTTGATGAGGGTGATCACTAACTTGGACTCTATCCCCTGTTTTCCTATCTAGAAAACAATTATTAAATATGAGGGTTGAAGGGAACTTCAAGGATTGTCCAGTTCTCAGAGGTCTTAGAGTTTGCACACAGTTCTTCCCACCACTCCAAGTTGTTGGTTGTTAAACCTGCAAACAATGCCTGAAGCACTTTCCTTCAGCATTTCCCTTAGCTATTTCAATATTCCTCTCTCTGTCTGAAAGACTTTCTCATATCTCTTGTAATTAAAATACTCTATTTAACAATTTCTCTGCAAAATTAAAATAAAAACAATAAACTGGGAAAGACAATGGGGTGATAGTCTGCCCTTAAAAGTAACTCACTGCTAGTGGGAGAGCAAACAAGTCCAGTAAATCTGGGATGAAAGCTGGCATTACATAATAAGAGCTTTAATTTAACAAAATGGTTTTCCTTCTGTGATGTTTCCTAGAAACACTAGAAACTTAAACACAGTTATGATCAGTGTGGTATTATGTATACTGTGGTACCATGGTTCACGAACTGAATTTTTTCCATGATTCTGTTCACAGAATTCATTCCACAATCATGGAAAGAATTCAATTCATGAACTGAGGTACCACTGTAATCACAAAAACCAGAGGAGACCCAATTAGCCTACCATAAAAATATTGCAAAATATAACTTTACAATAGGATATGATACAGATATTATAGAGGAAAACATAAACCTATTTGATGACAAATCTGATGAGATACAGTAAGTGAAAACAGTAGGTTGCAAAGGTATGAGATGTACTATGCCATCTGCTTTATAAAAATGTATAAATGTGTAGAACACAGACTGAAAGGAAATATATTCATTACAACCAATGACATCATTTCTGAAATGATTTTTTTCCTCTGTACCTTTTGCATTTTTCTTGACTCACAGTCAGAAAATGCCCTTTATTATTAAATTAAAACAACAAAATTCAGGCTGCAATTGTAATCAGGGCATCTTCCAATGTATGGAAACCCTCCTTATATTTCAACCACATAAACATCTTAAGTCATAAACAGCTACATAAGATTAGTTATATGCTGTTAGTCTCACTTTGTCTCAGTTTCTAGAGTGCTGGGCTATTCTTTTAAAAATTTTGTATGCAGCCTAATGCCCATGGCTAATGAATATTAAACCATTCATCTAATCATATTCACAAGTTATTTTCATTAATGTTATAAAACTCAATAGCTCCTTAAATGGGTTTTTCACATGCAATAAGCCTTCATATTGAGCTCTTCCAACTGTGTAGAAATCTAATTTCAACAATCTAGATAGTCTCTCTCTCTCTCTCTATCTCTCTTTTATTCTCTCTGTCATATACAAACAAGTGTCCTATTGCATTGGGAAAGGGTCACCTGGTAAAACATAAAAAGTCCTGTATTTCAGCCAGGCATGGTGGTGCATTCCTATAACCCTAGGACTTGGGAAGCTGAGGACGATTGCTGTGAGTTTAAGGGTAGACTGGGCTACATAGTGAGGCCAGTTTGAATAACATAGTGAGACTCCATTTCAACTAAACTAAACTAAAGTAAACTAAACTAAACTAAACAAACTAAACAAAAGTCTTGTATTTCAGAAAGAGGAGCAGTGAATCTTTAGCTGAAAAGTGTGTGGAAGGCTGGAATCAGTATGAGAGTCCATTCCTGGCCCCGCCTGATGTCCACACAGCCAAGATCTCCCAAATCTGTGTGCCAAAGGACTATGATTGGAACCTCTCATCTGGTCCTTAACTTTCAGTGCCTTCCTACGTCCACAAAACAAAAATCTAACTGCCTCAGCTTACTGTTCAAGGTCTTCCTCCGCAATAGGACTTTTCAATGGAATCACGTGCACTGTAGCCCAGGACTCTCTAAGAAAAATGATGGTCTCTTCAGTACTTTTTGAGTACTCAGGGTCTGACACATTATGCTGAGCTCTTTCTTGGCATTTCATTTTCACAGAATCCTTGTGGTAGGTACTGTTACTATATCATTCAGATAAGGAGACAGGATTTGAAAGGTGAAGTAAGTTGCCAAGGGTAAGTTGCCACCTGGTCTTTGAATTCTGATGTCTGAGTTCATACTAGAGGCTCTTAACTGCCACAGTGTATTTTCTACTCACCGTCTCCTCTTGATATACCATGAGCATCTGTCTCACCTTTGCTAAGTGGGCTGATTTTCTGTATGTGAATGCTGTCCTCTGATCTCCCTGCCATCTTAATCCTCCCCTACTTCAAAGATCAAAGACATTTCCCTGCGGACGCAGAGCAATTTAACAACCATGACTCCACCTCAGCTTCCACAGGATTCGGAAGCGCTCATTGGGCTCAAGCCATTTACTGCCTCATGTTGTCAGTTTCATTCTCAGGACACTGAGCTCTTCAACTAGATCAGGAGATCACTGAAGAGAAAGGCCTAGACTGACAGACCTTTCTGGTCACTTAACCCTTCTAATGCCCTTCAGTTTTGACTCATAAAAAATGAGAGTGCTAAGCAGGAAGGATGTTGTGAGTACTAAACAAGACAGCATACATAAATTTGTCTAAGTAGGAACTTAAAAAATATTTCCATCTTGTCAGAGGCTGCCATGTTTCTTACTATTTGGCATTTATCCAGAACTCTTGCGTACAATGTGTTCAGTTAATCCTGGATGATTTTTATCTGTAAAGAAACACCAGTAGTTTTAGATTTTGGTTGCTTCCTGGCAAATGATCAACTCTAGACTGAGTTGCTATGTTAATAAACACATTACCATTATGCAATTTTTTTCAGGAATGCCCCCAGACAGTAACAGAACAAAGTTCTATTACTACATAAAGAAATTTAGAAAAGAGTTATGAAAAGAATAAATCTGGTAGATAGAGCAAGTAACAAAATCAACAGGTTAGTAAGTTATTAGGCTTTGAGAAATTCAATAAACTATAAAAATTCTCTGATGGATGCTGTCTGGAATAGTTGGTGGGTACAGCACTGAAAGAGATATATAGTAGGTAAGGATTACTCTATGGATATTTTATCCATAGAAACAGCATTGTTTTTGGTTTGAATGTATTTTATATACTAGCCACAAACAGAACGGAATCTCAGGTAACCAAGACTCAATTACCTGAGAGGGAACTACTCAACACATTCAGCTCTACAAATTCCAGACATTGCAAACTGGTAGATGAAGGCCCTGTGGATCCACAATCTTCCTACAGCAATCAGAATTCTGAATGTCTAGGTGGACAAATACATTTGCCACAGTCCTTATCGTTTCTCATTGCATTTTATTCACTGGGTGGTTTCAGAGACTATTGTTTCAGCCCCTCACTGGGGAATTAACACAGAGGCCTCTTTTCTCTATATTTCAAATATAGTTTCCTAGCTTCACATGAGAGTAAGGCAAACTCCTAGGTGTGGGTACCAGTATCACTGCCCTCTTTTCATACCTTGTTTAATGAGTTCTTTAATTCTTCCTGGAGTTCCTACACCCAGATGCACCACACGCTTCTCCAACAACTTTATCTGCTCCTGGACCTATTCCAAGATGGAAAAGAAGCAAAAGAAGAATCATTTAAAAAGTATGCTGCATATTGTGGTGTGCTACCACCTGTACTCAGGAGGCTGATAGGAGGTTCATGAATTTGAGGCCAGCTTGGGCAGCAATAGCAAGAATCTGCCTTAGAACAAAAACAAAATGAAAACAATCAAACAATAAAAACAGCGACAGGCCAATTTAGAGCACTTCATCTCAAAATAAAGGGCTGGGGAAAAGGAACAAATATGGCTACTGTTGATTAGGATCAACATTCAGGGCAGAGAAGAAAATTCCCTAGAAAATTGGTAAACCCTCAATGAATCCAAGAGTCAAATGTCACCTGTACAATAATGCAGCAAGGCAGAGCAGTGGCTGCCGTAGGAGAGGTAGGTATGAAGAAGCATGAAATTCAAAGAAAACCAGAATGGTTGTTAAACATGTTACATAAAAAGGCATCAAGAAAACATTTACTAAGGAGAGTGGGAGAAGAGCTTGAAAGGAAAAAGCTGAGGTTTGGGAGTGAGCCTTAGGGATCGTGTACAGCCCCCCATCAGAAACCACAGACCCCTGCTTACCTTTATATGCTTTGCAAATAATTTTATAACTTTGCTGTCTCCTCTGAATGCTGTCATCGACCTAGCGAAAAGATTAATGCTTAAGAAACTGATTCTGGGCTGTGTTCACTACTAAAGTATTATACCTTGCTTTATTTAAAGAATGTATGTATGGATGTACATATGCATGTGTTTATTTCCACACAAAAATATTCTGAAATTTTCTGGTTGGACCATCTCTATAATGAAATTGGAATTGCCTGTTGAGCACAGTAGCCTGTGTATTAGTTTCCTGGGAGGCTAAGGCAAGAGGATTCTGAGTTTGAGGTCAGCCTGGGCAACATAGTGAGACCATGTCTCAAAAACAAAAAAGTCAGAAATAGGGTGGCTTTTTATTCAGGCACATAGCTGAGTTTTCTTCTCTCATACATAAGGTTAACCTTAGGCTTCTTTGATGCTTGAAACATGTGAATCTGTCCATCTATAATCATACAGAGTTCTCATGTTGCTATGAGGAGAATTTATTTTTGAATTTTGCAATGTAACTCTAACCCAAAATTGGTTGCAAGAAAAATCTTAGAAAAGCAATGTCAGCTTGTACCCATAAAACCTAAGAGTATCTACAAAGATCTGTGTGTGGTGGCTGTGGAGGAATCTCATGGGCTGACCTGACAGGAGAAGGAGGGGTTGGATCCTTCTATCAGAGCAGTTCCATTATTTTTACTTTGTAGTTTGGGTTTCTCTGTACAATTTCATATGTGGAAATGCTTCAGCCAAAAGGAAAAAGAAGGAAGAAAGGGAATGGAGGAGGAAGCATAGAAGGAAAAAAGAAAGTAAAACCAGACACAAAGGACTAGCTGACTTTGGGCTATGAGAGCAGGCAGGCATTATAAGTGATGGAGGCTATCAGGGAGGTAGGCGTGAGGATAGAGCGGAACCCCAGTAAAGGGGTCAGCCAGTTTCACCTAAGGCTGCTACTAAGATGTGAGATTATGGGCTCAGGGTTATGAGACCTGACTTTTGGAGAAACCAAAAATTTTTTACTTGTGCATTCTGATTTTAATGATGGGCAACTCATTCATATTTTTTAGATACAAGATACTTCTGGGGCAAATTTGGTTCTTGGACTGTTGATTCACAACTCTGACCTAAATGTCTATGTAGTTTCTAGGTATTCAATAATTTGGATCTAGCTACATTCAGTCAGATTGTCAGCTCTTGGGGAAGGGGTCAAGGATGTGCTGCTCAGTGCCTTCCACAATTACTTTCACTATCTGTAGGGGAGCAGGCCTTCAGCCTGTACCAGTGGCTACCCTATAAACAGCCACATTACAACCTCTGCACATTGTTGTAGAGATGATACCAATGATGCTCTCTAAACCATCTCTGATAAAGCTGTATTTCTCAAGGAACTGTTTTTGAGTCCACAGAAAACCATGAATCCGGCAGCTGGTAATGTTTCTGACTTCTGATTGTGAGAATGTGTAGGTCTATAGAAATTGGGGCCACAAATGAACAGGACGTTATAGAAGTGATTTGGAACACCAACCCTTACTTAACCTGATTTTTTGAAATTTTTAACTTTGTGTCATTTTTATCTGTTTTGAGTTGAAATGGATATAAATGAACAAAAAAATCTTTTAACTGATATTTGGGGATGACCTAACATAGCAATATTACTTTCCTTTATATATCATTATGTATTGAGAAATATCATTGACTAGGAGGAATACATGAGTTTGCAAAATAGTGAATCACGTTACACAAGTTCTATTCCATGCAGGTTTTACTTACACATAGGTTTTCTCCATGGCAACGTTAACTAGAAAAATAATTTAACATAGCTCATATCCCTCAAGAGAAAGATTTTCTTACAAAAGTTAGAATTATTGAACATTAGTCTTTATAAATACAGCTTGCTCTGCCTGCTCAGAAATCACCTTTTGCAAATCATTTAACCTTGAAACAGGTCTTAATATGACTGGTAACACAGTAAAACAGTGCGAGTTTGTAAGTGAAGTGCAACAACACAGTGCTTTTATGCCCCTTTAATTCAGTAAAAGTTCAAATCAATTTGACAACGTATTTCTAAGAGGTCACCACTAGGTCAACCTCTCTTCGCCATTATAATTTCAATCAGAGATGAATTCTGTGGTTGTTGGCTTTTCAAAGCCCTGAAAGGTCAATGTGAACTGCTCTGATTTTAGGTCCAACAAGTATAGCTGTTCCGAGAATGGGGTACTGAAGATCAATTAGTTTGGAAGCAAGCTGAAAGAAACACCTGTTTTACTGGGAGGGGGATATGATTTAGTGTGTGTGCTTAAGTAGGGAAAGAAAAGTTGGAAAAGCTATTAAAGTTTAATACTTATTTTTTTAAATCATTAGATTATTTTGTTTATAAAAATACACTCCAAAAAACTTTTGAAGGGCTACAATAGTGCAACTTAGTGTAGTTGACCAAGTTCCTTTTTTTCATGACTTGGATTTTCCTTTGTTTTGTCTCCTCTCAGAGCATGACTTAGAACCTGGCTCTCTCTGGGAGAGAGAGCTAGCTTGAGTAAATTCCCCCTTGCTCTGTTGGTTCTTCTCTGGGGAGCTGAATTTTACCCTGAACCAATGGAAGCTTTTTTGTTTATTCTACAAAAATGCAGTAGATGAAAAGGTATATAAAAACATGGGCAAATTGTCTTCAACATAAAATTTTTACATTTAAATGGTTGGTCCTTATGAAATCTATCTTGGTATAAGAAATGAGATATAAAATCCAACTTCATTTTTACAGATGGCTATGCAGTGCTCCAAACCAATTTGTTAAGTAATCTATGTTTCTCTATTGATTTCTCACCTTTGCCATATGCTACATTTTCAGATGCATTTAGGTCTGTTTTTCAACTTTTAATTCTTTTCCACTGATCTGATCTGACAGAGATGTGAAAATTCCATGTTGGTTTGATAATTGAGACTTTGTAATATATATATTTGATAGGGACAGATTAGTATTCTTTTTCATAATTTCCTTGCTCAGTTTTAGTTGCACATTTTCTTATATAAATTTAGAACTAGTTTAGTTTTAAAAAATAATGCTATTGGGGTTTTATTGGGAATCTATGAAATTTCTAGATTATCCTAAGTAAAACAGATGTTATAATAATATTGAATATTTCAATTTAAGAATATGGTACACATTTTTCTTTGTTCAAGATTGTTCCCATTCCTTAGTCAAAGGGTGATAAAGTAACATAGTGAATGTGTAAATTTAAAAAGTTATTACAAAAAAAGACACATAGCCATTTATTAACCTCAAGATATTCCCCCTCACTTTGAACACACTATTCCAATGATTCTTGGAAATGTGTCTTTCACTGTAAAACTGTTAAAAAAATGTAAACATTCACTCTGTTTTTGATCATTTTGCGTTGGTCAAATGTTTATAGCAAATTTCTGCTAAATAAAAACATTACAGTGTGTTGCTATCCACTTTATTCACTAGATCTAGCACCATGCAAACTTCTGGCTCTTTCCTAAAGTCAAAATGACCATAAAGGTAAACAACTTCAATCTATTTACGACACTGAGGCAGCCATGACATCTCAATTTAAAGACATTCAGAAAGGTATTTCAGAAAGTAGAAAGAATGATGGGACAAGTGTGTTCAAAGCAGGCGAGAGTACTTTGAGGGGGATAAATAGCATGTTTTTTATTGTAATAAATTAAAAAAATTTTAAAATATTCACTATAATTTTTGATCACACCTCATACGATGTTTTCTTTAAATAGATTTCGGTAAGCTCATTCTTTGGCATTCTATCATTTCTTATTACTGCTTTGAGCCAGATCTGGTTTTCCCCCATTTTTCCTTCTAACAGGTTGTTGCTGGCATGCTTCTACCCCTGCCCTCCACAGTGTATTTCTCCACACAGCAGTCAAAGATCCTTTAAAATGATGACTCAAATCCCAGAAGTCCTCTACTCGAAATGCTCCAATGGCATCTTGCCTTAGCGTCTTTATGTTTACTGTCCCGACTACCCAGAATGAACTGTTCTAACTGTCCTCCTAGACAGTTGCCTGGTTCTCTCCTTCACTTTGTTCAAGCCTCTTCTCAAACATTATCTCCTTAGAGAAGGTTTCTTTCTTTCTTTATTTTTTTTTTTGTGGCACCGGGGATCGAACTCACAGCCTCACGCCTGCCAGACAGGCGCTTAAGCTACTGAGCCAAACTCCCAGCCCTAGAGAAGGTTTCTATAGCTAATCTTTTATAAATACTCCCCATCTACTTCTACTCCTTTTCCATGCTTCATTTTTTCTCTATATAACTTGTCACTCTACCTAACATTATAATGCATGTTTCCTTGATTATTGTTTGTCTCCCCATTGGAACGTGAATTCCCACGAGGGCAGAGACCCTGTTTCATTCATTGCTGTAGCTCCACACATCAGGCAGCCAGACATTAGTTACTTCTTAGACACTTAGGAAGAATTGGTGAAGCTCCTGACCTAATGAGCTCCAGAGATCGGACGGCAGAGCAGCAGATAATCAGCATCAGGACTGATTTCTTCTCACTGTGGTTTTTCCGAAGTTTCACCCACTTAGGACAAACTAAAACCAACCAAGAAACAAAAACAAGCCACAGAAATTTATTCTAAATTCTAGCAAAAGTTTCCAAAGCTGAACATTCTCCAATTACTTATTAGTGTTTAAGCAAAAAGAACATCATGAGCACTGTTCATTACAATTCTATTATCTGGTTATTCTGGATATTAGATTAAAATGATGCAATTAATTTATAACACAATACATAATATACCAACTGCCTAAATGTGACTAATTTTAGAAAAAAGTAAACAAATTTATACTAATACATTTTCAAGATTTTAATTTATATTTGATGCTTGACTAAACAGAAGAATTCTAATTCAGTAATGCTAAATTTTTTTTTTTTTTTTCTGCACCGGGAATTGAACTCACAACCTCGCACCTGCCAGACAGGCGCTTAAGTCACTGAGCCAAACTCCTGGCCCTGGTTTTTTGAGGCAGGGTCGCACTGTGTAGCTCAGACTGGCCTTACACTCGCATTGTAGACCAAGTGGGCCTCGAACTCACAAGGCTCCTCCTACCTCAGCCTCCCGAGTGCTGGGATTAAAGGCGTGCGCCACCACGCCTGGCTAGTAATGCGAAATTTTAAAATGACATCTACCATAAGACATGAAATAGAACTGACCTTTAAATAATACCCAACATTCCTCACACACTGTGCTAAGCATTTTACATACATGTTAAAGTTTGTATAGTCCAGCAGGATTGACTCCATTATTACCTACTTCTACATTTGCTGAATTTGGTGCTGAGACGTTACTCAGATTAGTTATCATCAGAACTGCTCACAATTTGAAAGAATGTCAAGTCTCTATATTTAAGCTTTCATTGCTGGCCACAAAGAAATAATGATATGAATAATCTAGTTATCTTTGGTTACACAAAATACATACTGAAAAGATCAAATTAGATTGATTTTGGAAGCGTTCTGAGTTCTGAACATGAGAACGGACTTTGAGGATCTCACAGCTGGTATAGAGTGATCTTTCAGATAACAAAATCAAGTCCAGGGGAGGACTCAGTGACTTGTTCTTGGTCAAACAACAAATCACTGGGTGATAGGGAACCAGAGTACTATTTTCTAGTTCTTAGAGCAATACTTCTAATGTGTTATGAAACAAAAATGAGACCAAAACCCAAGTTTCCAGTGCCAGACCAAAACAAGTATAAATTTAAATAGGTTAAAAATTAACATTGAGATGGAGCCAAAGAAGTTCTTCACTTAAAATATTCACTTAAGACAGAAACTTCTGATTTTAAATGTAATTTAAATGTTTTAAAAGAGACAAATCTTATTTTTAATGGAGAATAATTAAAAAAACAGAGTTTACTTACTTTCTTTTAGGTATGAGGAAAAACTGTGAGTCAAGTCATTGGCCTTGAGGAAAGAGGAATCTAGAAATATGACAAACATGCTCAGTAGAAAATTTTACAAACATGCAATCAGTTAAAATATAAATGATGTATTCTTTACAAGTTATATAAAATTAGTGAAGCTAATGCATTTTAAAGTGTTTAAGATAACTGCAGTATCAAAGAGAAATAAAGCTTTAACCCTTCACAAAGCTGGCTGTAATTTTTTTCAATTTCAATTTTTTGTTAGTACATGTTTGTAGCACATAATGATTACATTCCTCATGGGAACTTGGTACATGTACATAACACATCCTAATTATTTTCTTCATTCCTCTCTCCTCTTCTCCCTCCCTTCCTCCATTTCGTGGTCTACTTCCCTTTTGTAAAAGATACTATCTCCCTATTTTTTCTCTTTTATTTATTTTGCTGTTTATTTATTTATTCTTTTTTGGTTTAGTTTTTACTGGTACTTGTTGCAGTACACAACATTACATTCCTTATGGGGAGTGGGCACATGTATACAAAACATCTCAGTTCTTTTTCATTCCCTCCCCCTCCCCACCATCCCCTGTCTCTTAATCTCTTGGTCCCTTTCCCACTTGCAAAAGGTCTATTTCCCTGATTTTTGTTACCTCTCTTTTATTTTGCTGTTTATATTTTTGGTGTTTTCATAAGAGAAGCCATGCAACATTTAAATTTGTGTGCCTGATTTGTTTCGCTTAATATTATGTCTTAAAGTGCATCCATTTTCCTACAAATGACTCAAGGTTATCCTTCTTTAAGGCAGAGTAGTAGTCTACTGTGTATAAATACCACACTTTATTTACTCATTCATCTGTTGACATCTGGACATATAGGCTGCTTTCAGGATTTAGCTATTATGAATTGTATTGCTATAAGCATGGGTAATGTGTTTATCACTATAATATGATGTCTTTAACTCTTTTGAGAAGATACCTAGAAGGGGAATAGCTGGGTTGAATGCTCATTATTTCATACAGTAGTGAATGAGAATCTTTTTTGTATCACTCAACAGACTGACGAAACACTTTTATATTTCAAATCCATGGAATGGGCAATATTACAAAGGCAAAGTGAAGTGGCCAATGAATCTGTAGGAGATGTTCAAACCCATTAGTGATCAGAGAAGTGCAAATTAATACAACTATGAGACAAAGCACTCAACTGGAATGGCAAATGTTAGAAAGATGGTGTAATATCAAGCATTGAGAATACAGGGTGATGTGAACGCTTGTCAGCTTTAGTTGGAAATGTAAACTGGCATACCTATTCTGGAAAGTAGTAATATTAAAATTATATGCCTAAGGATACCAACATAAATAATGGAAAGATATTCCACTTTGGGGTAAATAATGGAAATAAATTCTTGAGTGGTCTATAAAGGGACATATACAAGGATATTTACCTTTGGAATATTTGTGACACTGAGACATGGGGTGCAAATTAAGGGGTTCGTATATGGGAAAATGAGTGAATAATACATGGTAGATTAAAACACTGGGATACTGTGAAGTATTTAGAAGTAATGAATTAGATATATATAAAGTCACACGAGTATATCTGAAAAATGCAAAAAAAAGAATGGGGGTCAGCACAAGGTCATTTGATTAAAATTTAAAATGTACACACAGAAACATGATGTATTTTATAAAAATATATACCTATTTGAAAATGTATAGAAATATATTACAATGAATGTCTAAAAGGAAAGGAAAATTTATTTGAGAAGAATGGGAATAATGTATCAAATATAATACTTTACAACCTCACATTAAAGACAACACATTGAAATAGAGGCCTTGTCAACCAAAGATAATCAACACTGTATCAATTTTGTAACTGTACCTGACCTCAGGTACTTCTGTACCTGAGATGTATAAAAAAATCAACATCATGGTTATCAACCTCTTTCTCAGAGTGTCAGGGAATAAACTATTACTAAATTAAATTTATCAGAGAAGAACAAGATGGTGGAACAGTAAGCAGCAGAGTAAACAACCTCCCTGAGAGATACCATCCAGATGTCGGAATATAGCAACATGGGGAAGACAAGAAAGAAGGAAGTGGGTCCTCTGGACCCAGGAAGAAACTAAAGCGAGAATTGAAGCCCACAGAAAGAGTAAAAAGAAACACTTAAACAAAGAAGGTGGTAGCTGGCGGTGCCTCTGCCCGGAGCCGGACCCACTGTATGAGAAGACCTGCTGGAACCTGGGGACACACGATCAAGGTTCTGTGGCGGTGGTGACCCCAGAGGCCTCTGCCGAGAGAGGCAGCATGGGAGGGGAGTGGCAGTGGACAGGGGGAGTACATCTAGAGAACTGAACTGGCTGACGGTGAGTGTGCAGAGGTCTTCACCCTCCCGCGAGAGAAAGAGATTGGCTGGGAGACATCTTGGAGTTGGGCTGGGGACTCCTAGCTGGGTGCAGACCCGTGGAGGTTGCTCAGGCCGAGCCCTGCCCCTGCGTGCATTCCGGGAGCCACCTTGGAGGGTCCCTGTGGAAGATCAGCTCAGTCTGGAGACAGTGGCTCTGTGCGCACTCCGGGGTGGTGGTGGAGAGTCTGCGGGTGACCGGCCCACCGGCCCAGGTACGTGGGCGGTGGCCCCGCCCCTGCGCACATTGTACAAGCCATCGGGGAGCCAGGGCAGGATGGAGAAAGGCAGCAGATAGTGCCTCAACAGCGCCACCAGTGGCAACCATCAGATACCCATAATCAGCACTAGCTAGAAGAACCAGTCTCACTTCAGAGAAATTGCAGCCAATGCGAGGAGTGCCTGGGTCCCCAGTACCCATTTGTCCAGAAGAACCCAGGAATATGTCAAGACAAAGATGCAAAAGGCAGTCTCTGGCCTCCAATCCAAACAGAGCAAGTCCAGGAGATGTAAATGCAGAAGAGATTGGGAGTTTCACAACTGAAGTTTCTGAGGTGATGGCAACTGAAGTAAAGAAACAATTTCAAGAGGCTATAAAAGAAATTAGAACAGAAATACTTACTCAACTAAAAGAAGAAATGAAAAACAATAAAAGAACTGGTAGGCAACTCTAAAGGAGACATAGATGAAAAAATGGAGTGTAGGAAAATGAGGGAAACCTGGAATGAACAATACAAAAAAGATTTAGAATACATGAAACAGATTCAAAGAGATTATCAGGAAATCAAAAACTCCAATGAAAGTTGGCAAAACCACTTGAAAGAAACTGAAGATAGACTTTCAAACCTTGAAGACAGGTTTGCAGCTTGTGATTGTGAAAGGAAAGATCTCTTAAAAATAACAAGGAACCTGGAAGTAACAATACAACAGCTGCAAGACAACCCAAAGAAACATAACTTAAGAATAAAAGGTGTGAGTGAAAAAGCAGGGATCAATACAAATGAAATTAAAAGCCTATTTACAGAAATAATTTCAGAAAACTTCCCAAGCATGGGAACAGGAAGTGACTTTCAGATGAGTGAAGCATATAGAACTCCAGCTAGCCATAACCAAAATAAACCTCCACCCAGACATATAATAATCAAGATCCCAGAAATTCATCACAATAACAGACTATTAAAAGCTGTTAGAGAAAAGAAACAGATCACCTACAAAGGAAAACCCATCAGAATCACAACAGATTTCTCAACACAAAGCAACAGGTCAAGAAGAGCTTAGAGTGAAGTATTTCAAGCCGTGAAAGAAAACAACTTCCAACCCAGATTGATGTACCTTGCAAAAATGTCTTTCAAAATTAACAGAGGAACAAGATACTTCCATGACAAAGAACAACTGAAGGAATTTATGACCACCAAGCAAACCCTACAAAGAATACTGAAGGACATTTTAGAGAGAGATAAAAAAGACCACAGTTCCAGAAACAGTGGCAGAGGGATATTGCCGAGCAGGGCAGACAGTTGAGTAGAGAGGAAAAGTGGGCAGCCAATTGCAGGAAAGTGGCACGGCAGAGACGAGGCAGTGCATGTTGGCCTTAACCATTAACGTTGATGGGCTCAATCCACCAATGGAAAGAAACACAGGCAGAATGGATCAGGAGACAGGATCCACCAATATGCTTTATACAAGAAACACATTAAACTTGAAAGGGTGTTCACAGACTGAAAGTCAAAGGAGAGAGAACAATGCTGTATGTGATAGGGAACCAGAAAGAAGTGGGGGTAGCTTGCCCATTAGCTACATAGTGGACAAGAAAGATATGGCAATTTTATCCAATGGAAAGTTACTCAGCTATAAAGAAAAATAACCTCAAGTCTCTTGTAGGTAAATGGATACAACTTAGTATCATGTTCATGGATGAAATGACCCAGAGCCACATGGGTGAGCATCATGTTATCTCCTTTGTACAAAAAAACTAAAGGAGTTAGTAGGATTCAAAATACACAATACATATTGTAAAAATGAAAGGAGAGATAGTGTCTAAAAAGGGCAGGCAGTGGCCATTGTTAATCTATCATCGGGATTTGAGTCCTGTATTGTTTTCATTGAGCTGTTTAGTTTGGTCTTATTCTATTTTGGTTTGCCTAATTTTATCATATTTGATGGCATAGAGAGCTATTTCAAAGATAACAAAACACATTATGGTAACCATTATTGATATCTGGTCACCTTGTTTTGAAACACTATATTGCTTTCATTGTTTTGTTTTGAGTGATTTTATCCTATTTTGGTTTGTTTGATTGTATTATGACTGATGATATAAGCAACTGCTTAGAACATAACATGAGGCAGTATAGTAATCAGTATTGTTTTACTATGTATTGCTTCCATTGTTTTGTATTTCATTGGTTTTATCCTGTACTATTTTGTTTGATTGTATTGTGCCTGATGGTATGGGCAGTTATTTTGAAGATAACAAGAGGTATTATAAGGGGAAAGGAGGAAAGAAGGGAAAAGGAAAAAGACATAAATCTGTATATAGGTATACATAAGATAGCTAAAATGACTATACTACTAAATGCATTAGTTATTGAGAAAGAACAGTTAATACTCATATGATTAGATAAATTTTACATGTCTATATTGGTTAATCTAAACAACCCCTTTGAAGGTAATGATATGCAATATTACAACGACTCAAATTACAATCATCTCACTTTGTAAACCTATAACGTTATTGTATTGGATTTGTTGTTGATGTTTGTCTCTTTTGCTTTTTGTTTTTCTTTTCTGTGTCCATTTTCTCTTAAATAAAAAAAATTAAGTTAAATTTATATTGTGACCTAGCACATATAAATCACATCACGTGAACAATTTTAAAACCGTTGTATCTTATGCTGAAGTGCAGCTTCTGATGGACTTTAAAACTATAATTCCCTAAGCTTGCCTATAATCAGACTCACCTGGATAGTTTTTTTTTTAGAAAAGATGCAGATTTCTAGGATAGACTGAATAAACTCTCCATGGCATAGTGAGTCAGAATCCCTGGAGGATGGATCTGGGCTGCTTTTAAAGAAGTTCCTGGATGAATCAATTGTAGCTAGCCTACAAGCATTCAGAGTCACTGATCTAAACCATTCTGTGGCTGTCAGGAGACAGCAGAGGTTAATTGACTCCCAGAAAGGTTGGCCTCAAAACCCTAACTAAGTGCCCATGTGTATGAGATCAACAATGTACAGTGCACAGTACTAATTGAAAAGACATGTTCCTGCCTTACAGACACAAACAACCTCAAATTAAAGCCAAATTTGACACTTGATGAACTGAATAGAAGTTATATTTTATTATTTATATCCACCTTATGCTTAGGCCCCTTCTCACCTAGCATAGTCTTCTTTCTTTTCTCAGTTCATCAGTATAGTAACAAGGGCTTTTTCTCCTAAACCTTCCAATGATTCTTTAGTTTACTGTGTCTCAGAATGACCTAATATCACTATTGAAGATGAAAGCCTGTGTTTCTAACATACTTTTCTTCCTCTCTAAACAAATTCATGACTACACATTCTTGTCTATTACCAAACTCTAATAAAACAATAGCAAAATCACTCTGGAACTCAGAAGGTTGCTTAAAAGTTTCTTCTGACCTTTACCGCTCAACAATTCTGGAGAAATCAGTGTTTATGATGATGTTCCAGAGATTTCAAAATAGTGATGGTCCCCTTAGCTCACAAACCCTTCTTAAATTCAAAGCATGCTCTAACAGAGAACAAGAATGGAAAACTGACACTTCTAGCAAAAACTGACTCAATTCAGCAAGAACTAAAGCAGCTAGATTTTGAGCAGTGGTTTGGTTGTAGCACTCGGTTCCTGTGACAGAGGCACTGAGTGCTGAGTAGAGTGGCTTCCAACTGCTGTTGGAGCCAAGGGGGTGCAGTGAGCCTGAAAGCCCAGATCCTGCGCATGCACGAAAGCACTCCTCAGTCCCCCAAAGGCAAATTTCTTGGAAAAGAAACAAAGGGGTCACTCATGTCTCTAAACCCAATGTGCAATTTTAATAAAAGGATACCACAGAAGAATTATAAAAATTCAGGGAACAGACTGCTTTCCAGCTTCTCAAGCTTCTGTAAGATATACAGTTGTAATGGAAAAAGGAAATCAAGCAACCCTTGACTATTTCCAAACATAGAGCCAGTTATCCCTAGTATCTATAAATAGCTCATCTAAGAGGGGTACTCTATTTATGGTTTGCTTTTACGACCACATCTATTTTATTTCATCCCTTCCCAAAAGAGTTACAGAATATATCATCATTTAATTTAATTTAATTATTTATATATTTATTTGGTTTTTTGAGACAAGGTCTCGCAATGCAGTCCAGGTGACTTGGACTTGCTTGTACCCCAGGCTGGCCTTGAGCTTGTGGCAATCCTTCTGCCTCAGCTTTCTGGGTGCTGGGAACACAGGTGTGTGCCACCATGCCTGGCTATATCATAATTTTAACGTCAATTAAAAATAGCTATTTTAATTTTGCAGTAACTTTTAATTTTAAATGTTCTAAGTTGATATAAAACTGTAATAGGCTTAGGGAATGACCTGGATTAGGTGTAAACTTTGCTACATGTGCAGAATTTTATTACTATATTTAGATAGCTCACTTGAAAAAGTCTAAGCTAAAGCCCAAAACACTGCCCTAAAAACAATGCCACAACTAGAAAATTTCTGCTAAGATGCTAATTATATCAAAATTATAGTCAACCAAAGTTTCATATCTATACTTTCAAAGGTGTGGTTTATCTTTATTTTAATTTAACTTCTACCCTTCTTAGGAACTCTTTTTCCTTGAAGAGTTTGCTAAGCATACATATGCAACAATTTCCCTTAAATATGAAAAGAAAATGCAATAACAACTCAGTATTAAATTAAACAAATACTATTTATCATTTTAATTAGGAAATCATTCATTTGTTATTAGGTTGAGAGAAAGAGTATTAGCATGTGGAAAATACATTAATTTACTGGTTAAAATACCTTACCATAACATACAGTAAAAAAGAAATTAGTTGTTTTGTTTTTCATTCTTAGGAAAATTCAAGCCTGGCTGTACCTGGTAGATTCAGTTCTTCTAATTCAATCACTGAGCGATTGCTGCTATAATAGTCATTCATCAGCTTCTGTAGATCTTCAGGTTTCCCTGGTTTGGGCTCTGATTTTGCAAGAATATCAGTAATTTTCTTCTAAGATATGAGAAGGAAAAAAACAATAGAAAGATAGGTTTTAGAATGACATTTGGCTTAGGTTCATTCTTCTGGCATTTAAATTACTTGTAGATTTTGGTGAAAGCCAAGTGTAAATGTAAAGTCTAATAAACACACTTGAGAAAACGTGCTGAATACTTCTGGGACATAATTACTGTCTTGAAAAAATGAACAGGTGATCTAAAAGGTTTCCTATAACTCTTGGTATATGACTTCTAGAAGAACTGAATTTTCAGGAGACTCCATAATGGCATTTTTCAGTAAAAGACAATAAATCTTATTGCTATGAAAACTACTCTTTTAGTCCCCCAATTCCATTTTGAGTGGTACTGGGGATGACCTCAGAGGTGCTCTACCATTAAGCTACTAAGCTTACATTCCCATCCCTTTTTATTTTGAGACAGGGTTTTGCTAAATTGTCTAGCCTGGCCTCAAATTTGTCACTTCCAAGTAATTAGGATTAGAAGCATGGGCTACTGCACCTGGCTCTCTTTAGTCTTAAATGATCTATATTTTTGGAAGAGTAGCATTTTGAGAATTTCTTGCCTATCTGAATTTGGAGGTGCTGAGTCTCATTTTGGATTTATAGCATTAGAATTAAACCTGCAGAAGTAATATGAACATAGGAGATTTACAGCCCTGTGGACTTTACACTCTTGATTCTCAAGTCTTAGGAGGCTGGCAATCTTAAAGTGGACCTATGGAAAGTAGAACAGATTTAGAGGAAATATTTTCAAATACCTGTCTTGATTTGATCTCATTTATATAATGCTTTCATTTAATGCCTCCAATATACTGTGAACATATAATTGTTCATTTCATTTTTGTCATAAACTTCCCTTCCCTTCCTCCTAAGGTTTCACCAAAGATCCATAAGGAGTTGTTCCTCCACCCCCAGCTCTTTTCCTTCTCTCTGTGATATTCTTATTTTTGTACCACTGCCAAAAACGGTTAAGGTCTTGTCAAAGATATTAACTTTTAAAACTATGTCATCAGTGGGCATATTTTAGCATGATCTCAGCCAAAGCTAACCTATCTAACTAGAGTTTCGACCTTGAACCACCAGAATTTAACACTCCTGAAGGCCATTAGTGTATGAATGTTCAACATCAATGAGAAGTTAGTCACTTCTCTAAGGACTTGCCAGCCCTCAGCCAATTTGGCATCTCCTGTCTTCTTTTTTGACCGTTTGTGAGCAAAAGAAAAAATATGCACACACACTCTTCGTTTTCTAAAAGACTGCTGTTAAGTAACTGGTTTGAGTTGATCCTCTTTCCTCTAATCCCAATCATATTTCCTTTGCTGACCTCAGCAGTAGAACTTTCTTGGCAGACAGAGAATTATACTGCTGTTTTCACAAGTGTGGTGGAAGGTGAAAGCTAACCACACTCTCTAAGGCTGTGCCATAAAAAAAGTTTGTATAGGAGCAACAGAGTCTTTTCTATACTTAGAGGCAAATATCAAAAGAGAAGGGAAGTTTCATTGAAAATTACGTTTCCCAATTAGCCAGAAATGCCTTATATCACTTTCCTGTGCTTTTTCTTTTTTATTAGTATTTTAAGATATAAAGTCTCAAAAATAGTAATGTGTAAGAAAAGAAGGTTGGTAAATTCTATTTTTGGACAGATCCAGAGGGGTCATAATGGTGAACAACTCTGAACTTCTAGAACTGGAAACCCAGGTCTGACACTCAACCACAAGGAAAACACAGGATGGGTAACAAAGATGCTTGGTGCTCCACAAGACTCTAATAGGAGTTACAAGAATTTATTTTTAGTTCCAACAGGAATTATTACTAGTAACTTTAGGAAAGTCACTGAATATCATTGAATTTTAGAATTTCTGTATCTATAAAGTGGGAATTACAATAGTTCACCTAAATATTATATATAAAAATGTGATGCAAACTACACGGGTTCATACCATTTTATGAAATTATTATTATTACCTTTTTCCTCCTCTTGGTCTTGGTGGCATCTTCTTTTATCTCCTTTGGTTTTATCAAGAAACATTCTTTAGGATGTAGAGAATCCTAAAAGAGAAAATTTTCATCTTTTTGTGATGAAGTGTCAATGAATGGTATGAGTTTTCAAGTATTTTCTGCCATGCATGAACTCCTCATAATAGTTGGGTAATAATCTGCAGTCTGAGATGCTGGAATACCCAGTGGAGTTTATTATACAGGGGCTGACCTGAGAAAACCAGAGAAAGTCAGAAAGTGGAGATGACTTAAGACTGGAAAGTCCTTGAATGAAGATCAAAATGTGTGAGTGAGTGAATATATGTGCTTGATGTGTGACAGTGGCCAGTTTGTAAAATACAGGCAGAAATAGACATGATTAAAATTATGATGTAGTAGAGAGTCTTTGCCTAGAATGACTGGGGTTTTCCATAAACTGGTTGTGTGTGAGCCTGCGTTTCCAAGTCACTGGCTTATTATTTTGTAATATCTATTCCTTTTCTCTTTTCAATATTTTTATGTTTTTATAAAAGTAGCCACACCAAATGTGTTTTTAAAATTGTGACTACAAAATGAATGTCTCTGCTCATGGTTTGATGAACAGTCTCTATCGTAGCATGCAGAGTACTTTATTTTGCTTCTTGTTACCTTAAGTTTGGAATACTCTATACAGTTCAGTACTATTTTATCCTGAGTTTTGTTTTTTAAGGTAGAAAAACAGGAAATTTGGACTAAAACTTTGATTTATAAAGTAGAATGCCTCAGATTCTACATTTATTAATCATAAGCAGGAATGTAAAATGTATCCTGTGCTGGATCTTTTATGCAACATTTTCAAACAGGTTGCCAAGTAACATATAAAATGTAAGTAAAAAGTTACTCTGAGTTATCCCTTGATTAAGTTTCCATTCCAATGAGAGAGTTGTCTGTATAAGCTGCGTGACCCACTAACTAAAGCAATCCTGTTTTCACTGGCTCTGTTTAAAATGATCACAGATGAATCTTTCTATGAACGATTACAGACAGCCCGTGGATTAGGAATGCCTATGGTCTCAAGTCAGACAGAGACATAATGCTTCTTTAAGACACTGGCCCAACAATCAGCAGTTTCTAGACTCTGGCTTAGTCAGAAGAGTAGATTCAAAAGGTTTAGAATTAAAATAACATGGAAATCTTAAATTTTAACCTCTCAGTTATAACAAAAACCTGCAAAGAACAATTGCATCATAGCTAAGGAAAAGAAAAGTATCATCGCCTTTCTTATTTAGATGTCTTATGAATGTAGATACATGTCAGTTTGCTAGTAGTCCATTCCATTAAGAAGCTAGGCCAAGGCCACTAATATGTCAAAGAATCTTCCAAATGATCATAAAAGTCCAATTACAGAACAGGCCAGCAATCAGCTCATGCTCTTAAGGCAAAAGCAGGATACAATTATGACATATGTAATATCTCTTTATATTAAGGCATATGTATAAGGGTTTTTTGGGAAGCAGGATTAGAAACCCGTTACATTTTCTTACTTAGCATATGGAGATATTCTCTAGGTGTATGTTAAATGTGCTGGTTGGATTTATCCTAGGTTTACAAAGCTGACTAATTCAAATACAACTTAAATCTAAAAATGAGCTCAGTTGTAGGCATATGCAAGGATTCTGCAATTCTGGAAGAAAAAAATATAATCCTGAATTATGCATAGGAAGAATGAAATATGCTTGAACAACTGCTTTAGTGAAGATACTGCAGCAGATTTAAGTGTTATGTTTAAATTCTTAGGTCATCCTAAAGGAAATGCTATCTAATATTTGTTTCCTGAGAGTAGTTACTTTAGTTGGTGAGGGTAGGATGTTAAAGAAGCCTCATTTATAGGGTCAGTTTCCATAGAGGTGAAATGGCATTTTGGAGAAAAGCAAACCCACATTATTTAAAATTTCTAAATTTAGCTGGTTGCTTTATAAGTGCCAATATTTGCCCTCGAAGAAAAAGGAAAAATAAAAAAGCTGTGGACTCAGGCCAGGCCATTAATCATTTCTACAAATCAATTCCAATAGGATGTGACTTTGACAGTGATAAGTGCTGTCATTTCTTTATAGTAATCTTAAGTGCATAACCTGAAGGATAATGTGTCTCCCAAAACATATAAAAAAACCTAACTTTTTAGTGAAGCAACTGGGGCATGTTCTCAATTCCTTAAAGTATAAGAAATTACATCCTTTAAGAATGATTCTCCTGATTACATAAGAAAAGTCAACCTCAAAAACTAAACTATTAATAAAGGGCATTGAAAAGGTATAAATCTATATGGACCAGGAAACAGAGAGAGAGAGAGAGGAGAGAGGAGAGAGAGTAACAGAGAGAGAGAGAGAGAGAGAGAGACAGAGAGAGAGAGAGACAGAGACAAAGAGAGACACAAAGAGAGAGAGAGAGAGAGATAGAGAGACAGAGAGAGAGAGAGCTGGGGTTTCTGAAGAGGTAGAAGCTCCTGATGAGTGAGTTTGTTTGATGTAGGTTTCTGAAAAGGTCCAGTATTAGAGACACAAAATATTACGGAGAAGGAAGGGTTGAAAAGAAAGGGGTTGTTGAAAGTTTATATTTAGAATAAGTCCCCACCGTGTACCCCGTCCTTTAGATCTCCTACCCAGACAACCAAGCAATCATTTCATTACTGCTTTCTCTCTGGTAGCATACTTGGAGTTTATTTTCTGGAAAGATTAAGCAGACCAAGAGGTTTGGCACAGGGAAAAGTGGACAGAGGTTGAGATTCACCTAGATTTTCTAACTCAATTCCATGTTTATATATTGCAGGGCAGGAGACTACTGAAGTCACATCTGGACAAATGTGAAGATCTAAGACAAATGTTACAAGAATGTGACATTTGGGGGTCCCCTAGTAAAAATCCACCTTGCGATCCTATCACCCTACTATGAGTTACAGGAATAAACAAGCTCCACTCATTTACATTTAAGAATGTCTCTTAAATATCTATAGACAGCAAAGGCTAATCGTGGAGCTACGAAAATCTCCAATGAAGTTAAACAAAACACAAAAAGTAAAAGTAACTCAGAGGAAAGAACTTCAAAAAATTATATTTGATGTTCCCAGAAAGATAATGCTTTGCAGCAGTGAAATAAGAACAAGGTGCTACTAAAAGGAACAGTCAGAAAACACTTAAACATCAAATAAGAAAATTTAAATAAAAACATGTAAGAGGAAGGTTAGTAGAGGCCAGCTCCCAAAAAGAGATGAAAAATGGGAATACATAAAAATGGTAAAAAAAAATTAGAGAATGAGAACAAGATATTTAATATTCCAACAGAAGGCATTACTGAAACAGGTTGTATAAAACAGTATGAATGGACTGATTGTTATAGTTTAGATCTAAAATATTTTCCCCAAAGTCGATGAGATCAGTGGTGGAATGGAGCATGAGGGCACTACTGAGCGGATGAACACACTTATGATGGGGCTGTCCATGCATGACTGTTCCATCAGGCAGCTTGTACGATAGACGCATGACTATCCTGTTCTGCCCAATAGGACTGTCATGTATGTACCAGTGGTGGCACAAGCTGGTGGGAACATGTTTATCCATCGATGAATCAATAGCTGAATATATTGTTAGGAGGTAGGGAGTGGTTGTAGGTAGGCCACTGGGTATGTGACTTCAAAAAGTGTTATGAGTTTTGTCTAGATAACTTCCCAAAGCCTCATGTGGTCATAGGTGGGGTTTTTCAAAGGATCTACAGCGTGTGATGCTGGGATTGATTCAGGGGCAATGCTAGGATTAAAGGCAGTAGGATTAAGGGGGTGTGAATGCTACCCACCCTAAGGGCAGGTAGCCTGGATAAACTATAAGAGATAGAAAGAGGCTGTTGCCTCTTGCTGGTTGCTACTTTACTGCTACCTACCTTCTGCCTGCTCTGGTTTTCCATGGACTCTTTCTCCTCTGCAATTCCCCCCTGCCATGCCACTCTGCCTTGGATCCAGCCAACTATGAACTGAAACCTTTACAAACTGTAGGCCAAATAAACCTTTCCTTCCTTAATTTTTGGGTGCTGGGCATTTTGTCTCAGTAACAAAAAAGTAACTAAGACAAAAGTGTATCTCCCTCCTTAGTTTTTTCCATCTTTTTCTTTGCTTCTTGGCCCCTGTGACATGAGCAACTTTTTTCCACCAGCACCTGTCCTGGTGTCAGATAACTATGGACTGAACCTTCTAAAAACCCTGAGAAAGATAAGCCTCTTCTCCTTTAAATTGTGGATGTAGAGTGTATTGTTTCATTGAAAGGAAGTGACCAAGACAGATTTGGGTGTTTCTGTGATTATTCCTGACATGTGGTTTAGAAGCCTTTGGAATTGACTTGTTGAAGAGGTTTGGAAAGGTTTGGAGATGGCAGCAAGAGAAGCATTAGAATGTTGTGAACCAAGCTTGATGGGAGATTCTGGTTGGAGCTCAGAAGATGACAATGCTAACAGATGTGCACAGTAAAGGCCAGGATTGAGAGTTTCAGTTGGGAACAAGGACACCTTTGATAGTTAGACTTGAGGCTATGTGTGTTATGCTCCAGGAGAAAATTCGTCTACATTACTGCCCATGTCCTGAGACTTTGCTGGAGACTGAGATTAAAGGTGGCAGATTAATTAATCTGGTGGAGAAAATACCAACGCAGCCTCAGTCTGTGGCACTGTTACTTTTGGCTACTTTCCACCAGGTGTACAGTGAGAATCAGGAGCAAAAAGCCCATTTAAAAGGTCTGGAGTCTTGGTGACCTGCACGGACTCCAGGAAGAGAAAGATGTGCCTCTTGAGAACCCACCACATTGGGTCAGAGAGGCTCCAACCAGAAGAAAAGTAGCCTGCCTTCCTGGTGACTGCATGACCAGTGCAGACTCCAGGGAGAGAGACGTGCCTCTCGAGAACCAACCAAGTTGGGTCAGAGAGGCTCCAACCAGAAGAAAACTAGTGTGCCTTCCTGGGGACTGCATGACCGTCACGGACTCCAGGGAGAGAAAGATGTGCCTCTCGTGAACCTGCCATATCGGGCAGGGAGGCACCAACCAGAAGAAAACTAGCAGCCTTCCTGGTTACTGTGTGACGGGCGTGGACTCCAGGGAGGGAAAGATGTGCCTCTCATGAACCTGCCATGTTGGGCAGGGAGGCACGAGCCAGAAGAAAACTACCGTGCCTTCCTGGTGACTGCATGACTGGCACGGACTCTAGGGAGAGAAAGATGTGCCTCCTGTATGCCTACTGGTGCACGGCCTAAGAATCAAGGATATATCCCCCCACGCACCCATAAGCAACCTGCTAATTTGGAGGTCCTGCTAACTGGATAGCAACTAAGGTACATAAAGCAACTGAATGCTTGCATTGTTCGGTTGATTTTGCAGGCCTGGTGCCGGCAGTCTGAGCATCTCTTGGGAAGATGATAGGATGTAATTTAGCAAATATGGGGGATTTTCCTCTGTCTTGTCTTCGAGGCCCAATATTGTTCTCATTGTTTTGCTTTATTTTGATTGATTTTTGTTTCTTTTTTTTTTCTTGTGCCATTTCATATCCTGTTGTTATTGGCTTTATTGTGTTTTGTTTTTTGTTTGATTTTACTATATCTGATGGAATGGTCAACTATTCTGAAAACAAGATACACTATAGTAGCTATTGTTTTCATAGTATCTTTCTTTTAAGTTCTGTACCAGTTCTACTGCTTTGATTTGATTGACTTTGTTCTGTTATCCTTGTTGGATTTTACTATCTTTAAAAACAAACAAAGAAAAAAACAAAAAAAAAGGTTTGGAGTCTTGCCAGAAAGGAAGTACTTGAAAGTTGGGGCAAAGCAAGAATGACTGCTAAAAAGATAGCATTAAAAAGAAATTAAGAAAAAAAAAAAAAAAAGAAGAAAGAAAAAAGAAATTAAGTACTTTGCAATGCATTGAGACAGTAGGAAAGGTGTTTTGAGGACATCTCAGAAATCACAAAGAACCCATTCACTGCAGACTGGAAGTGAAAGACTTTGCATTGAGAAGAAAGTTCCAGGGAGCCCCATTCATTTAGGTTCAACTAAGAAAAATTTTCTTGAATGTCAGCCATTCAGGTGCTCAGAACTCTGCAGCTATGATACAAAGGAGGCTGGCTACTTCTTCAATTGCCAGTGAACCTTAGTGTCATTCACATGGTGCTGGCTTTACAACCATGCAGAATGCAAGAGTTGTAGGGGTCAGGAAGGCTTTTACCTAGATTTCAGATGTCTTGGGAGGCCAAGTAGCATGTACCTGAGAGGGCAGTGCATGAAGTTGTGGGATTGAAGCCAAAAGTCCATTAATGATGCCAGGAATATGGATTATTTGTAAAGAAAATCTGCAGGCAATAAGTACAGCCACCACAACAGAGAAAATATTAGGGGAACAACTAGCAATGACAAAGGAGCAGGGGTATCCAAAACCTTTGGAGTTCATGTCACCACAACTTGTTCAGGTGCAGGACATGGAACTAAAAGATTTAATGTTTGCCCTGCTGAGTTTCAGTTTTGCTTTAATTTGATTCCTTTCTATGCTTCTGTTCTTCCCTTTTGGAATGGGAATTTTATGCGCTATTTTATGTTGCAAGTATTTTTCTTTTCTGCACTATTTTATGTTGCAAGTATTTTTCTTTTCTGATTTTTACAGGGGTTAGGTGTTTGTTGAGTCTCAGAAGACTTTGAATCCAGACTTTTTGGCAATGATGCAACTGTTAAAACTTTGGTAACCAGTAGAGATAGATTAAATACATTTTGCATGAAGAGATGAACATGAGAATTTTGAGCCAGGGATGGTATGTTATGGTTTAAATCTAAAATGTTCCCCAAGAGGTTCAGTTTTCAGAGGTGGAGCCTTCGGAAGGTGATAGGATCATGGGGCTGTTATACTCCCATAATAGCTTAGCTGAATGTGCTGTTAGGAGGTGGAGCCTGGTTGAGGTGGGTCACTGGGAGTGTGACCTGAAAGAATATATCTCCCTCTCCATCTCCTCCTTTTTCTCTCCTTCTTTCCTGGCCACCATAATGTGAGCAGCTTTCCTCTGCCAGAGGTTTTCACAAGTTCCTCTTGAGGTCAGCCAACAATAGACTGATGCCTCTAAAAACTGTGAGCCAAAATAAACCTCTCCTATAAATTGTGGGTGTTGGATATTTTGTCCCAGTGATAAAAATGACTAAGACAGTAATCAAAGAAATGATCCTAGAAAAGTTTTCCAAAACTGAAGGAAACTTTCTAGAATTTCAAACTTAGTTGAAAGCCCATTAGCTATACAGTATAATGAATAAGAAAAATATTATGAATCAAGGAGCATCAATGTAAAATTTAAGAAAATCATGGACAAAGATAATAAAAACTTTCAAAAAGAAAACTAACACACACACACACACACACACACAAGCAGGAAAAATAATGGTGTCAAGACCTCTCAAGATCAGTAAGGGATGCTAGAGCTAGATGGAATGATGCCTTTGAAATTACGAGTAAAGTTTATTTGTAAACTAGACTTTTATACCCAGCCAAACTATTAGTCAAACATGAGACTAGGACAGAAACAATTTGCAATATATAAAGCTAGAAAAAATCTACTTCATACCTACAGATAACAAAGGCTTTGTTAAAAAAAAGTGTTAAACCAAGACAAAGGAAGGTAAAAGACTCAGCAAAAAGAGAGGTCTAACCTAAATGAATAATGAAAGGATGTCTCAGTTTAGCAATTAAGAGGTCCCAACTGCTCAATGTCCTAGAGAACGACCACTTCAGAGCTGAATAAAAATGTGAAGGTTTTCAAGAAAAAAAAATAACTCATCTACTTAAGCATATGGAGAACATTATTCATGGGCATGTGTAAGAGATGTTGGAACATATGGAATCAATTAACAATTGGAATACAGCAAGCCAGGCAAATAAAGAAAAGAGGCAATTATTAAATTCATGAAAATAAAGAGCTATATAAGAAGGAAGGATGATTATAGCTTGTCTTTTTCTCAACATTTCAATAACATTTCCATAATCATAATAATATAACCATGATAACTGCTTTAGCCAAAATGTGAAATTATGTTGGCATGGGAGGCAGCAGTTGGAGGGGGAATAAGAGGTGGAGGAGAGAGCTATGTCCTCATATGCTGCATCAGAAAGTTAGTAGATTATTTCAGAAACTGATAAAAGTATAAGGTAGCAAAAAAACACAAAAAGCTAGGAAAGTTGAGGTTTGTGTCTTCAGAGAGAAGTAGGAGATCACTGGGAAAGAATTTATATTTTTTTGTTAAAAATCTTTAACAGTGTTTGACTTTTTAGAAAAGATATGTATTGTTGTTACATTAGTAAAAGTAAGATATTTAAATTGCCACTTGTAACAAAACAAATAGTTCACTGTAAAAACGAAAACATTTTAGAACTAGCTTTTAGTTTCCTTAGGACTTAGTCAAAAGTTATTCAATACATATCTACCAAAATGTCAACATCTTGGTCCTGGAATCTCAGCCTCCAGAACTGCGACAAACAGATTTCTGTTGTTTAAGTCATGATGTCTGGGGAATTTTTTCTGATAACCCTAGCAGACCAGTATGCTTAGCAGTAAAAAGGAAGGAAACAAACACAATGTGTAATATGGACACAGCTAAAAAACATTGCAGTGAATGAAATTTGCCTTGAATAAAAAAAAGCATATACTTCCATTTACATGGCATTGTAGCATAGTTGAAACTTACCAATTTTTGAAAAAAATTGCCTCTGATGCAAAGACTTTGGAATGCTGACTAGCTTCAAGGTGCACGAAAGGATTCTGAGGTGATGGTATTGATATTTATCCTGACAGAGATTTGTTTTACAGAGTAGTATTCATTTGTCAAAATTCATCAAATGATACACTTGACATTTGTGCATTTTTTTTGATGCATTAACTCTTTCTTAAAAGAAATGAAAGAAATTTAAAACAAATCAGGTGTAGTAGCACTCGCCTGTCATCCCAGTTGCTTGGGAGGCTGTCTTAGTTACTTTTCTCTCACTGCTGAGACAAACTACCCAACACCCAAAGTTAAAAGGGGAAAAGTTTATTTAGCTCATAGTCTGTAGAGGCCTCAGTCCATAACTGGCTGTCTCCAAAGAAAGGTGGCACATATTAGAGGGACAACAGTCCATGGCAGCAGAACACAGCAGAAGTAACAAGAGTGCAAGAGGGAAACAAGCCTCTTTCTGACCCTTTTACCTTACCCAGATTGCTGGAATTAGGGTGGTGCACATCCAATCAATGGACTGATTCAGCAATCACACACCCTTAATCCCACCAACCCTAATCCTAGCACTGAGCCACGAATCAATCACAAACTCTAGATTCAGCTATCTCCGAAAAAGCTCCGTCTAAAAGTACATGAGGCTTTGGGGGAACATCTAGACACAAACCATAATAGCAGGCTTAGGCAAGAGGATCATGAGTTGAGCCCAGCCTGGGCAACACAGTGATACCTCTATCAGGAAAGGAAAGGAAAGCAAAGGAAAGGAAAGGGAAGGAAAGGGAAGGAAAGGGGAAATGAAAAAGGAAAGGAAACAAGGCAGGATACAACAAGACAAATGAAAAGAAAACACTCCAAAAAACAGAACAAAAATCTAAAGCACTTTAAAACAAAGATTGAATTTTAGTTAATACTATATATGTTGAAGTACTAGAGGGGGACATAATAATTTTTCATTTACTATTTTTTTATTACTACATGTTGGTAGTACATAATCATCACATTCATCATGCATAGTTGGTACATATACATAACACATCTTAATTCTTTTTATTTTCCCTTTTTCTGCAATTACTTCAAAATGTGTCAGGGAAGAAGTGTGATTGAGCAGTACTAGTGTGCCTGGGCAGACTTCAAAGAATTCTGGACTTTGACAAAAGTGAGGAAAATCTCACTGACAACTAGAAGAAGGGGAATCTCTGCTATGCAGTGGTAGAAAATTTAGCAATGCTGTTTTCTGCAGTTACATGGAAAGCAGAAAATGTGTTTAATGAGATTGCTAATTTAGGTAAGGAAATTTCCACATAGTGTTGAAGCAGTCATCTACTTTTTTCCTGGAGCCTGTAGCAAAATGTGAAAGAAGGGAGTTAAATTTTAGGGACTGTTAAAAAGAGGTTAAGGGTATGACTTCATAGTCATCATTTGTTAAAACCTCAAAAAGAACAAAGGTGGTATCTCAGAGTGTAGTAAGTCTCTTTTATGCTCAAGATGTGTTCCATTAGATTCCCGGTGCCACAAAAAAAAAAAAAAAAAAATGTGTTCCAAAAACCTCAGTGGATAATGGAAGTATGGATAGTGCCAAGCACTATATATATTATGTTTTCCCCCACACATACCTATGATAAGGTTTAATGTATAAATTAGACAGAATAAAACATTAATAATAACTAATAATAAGATAGAACTGTTACAGTAATAGACCATAATAAAAGTTTTGTGAATGTACTCGCAAAATATCTTCGTGTATTGTATTCGTCCTTAAGACATTGTGGCCAGGTATAGTGGCACATTCTTATAATCCCAGCACTTGGGAGGCTGAGGCAGGAGGATTACTGTGCATTCCAGGCTGGCCTGGGCTACAAACCACAAAGCAAGTTCAAGGCCAGCCTGAATTGCATAATGAAACCCTGTCTCAAAAAGACAAAAAAAAAAAAAAAAAGTGATTTCATTATGTGACTTAGAATGACAGTTTAAAACCTATGAATTACTTATTTCTTGAATTTTCCATATAGTAGTTTTAAACCATAGAAAATAAAACCATAAAATGGTATGGGAGATCTACTGTATTATTCAGTCATACAAGAACTCTTTGAAGAAATTAATGCTGTGCCTCATATATTTTCTTAATATGCCTCTGAGAAGCTTAAGGAGTTTTGTCTATCAGTTATCTCAGCAGGGGCTCAAAGTCGAAAATCTGTAGATTTGATTTCTGCCTGGCGGAGTAAACCATTCCCCCCCAAGAATCATAGGTGGCCCACACAGTTTCTAAAGGAGTTATATAAGTGGAAACACCACTAGTTTGAACTGAACGAATGAAGAACAAAATGAAGAGAGCTCTTTGGAATCTCAGTGTATCAAGATACAGGCTGAAAGACCTGTGCAATTGCAAAGATCTGCTATTTTTCACTAACAAAAAGAAGGACGACTGAGAGGGAAGAACAAAGTGCTCAAAGGACAGAGCTAAGAGACACAGATAATTATTCCTGGGCCTTGAGACTTAATCAACAAACTCCGAACATTTCCCTTGTTGGTCCAATGACTCCTACAGCTCCCTATTTCTCCTCTTTTTGAATAGAAGTGCTAATAGTGTTTATCCTATACCTGTTCCACCATTGTGTGTTGGGTATGTGGGAGAGATAACTTGTCTCTAGTTCTTTAAATTGGGAAGAAATGTACTGAGAGACTGGCTTAGGGAACTAAATCCTAGAAACCTCTACGGTACTCAGATCTGATTTTGTTGATGAGACTCTGAAGTTGAGCTCATACTGTAATGGGATAAGACTTTTGCAAGCCTTGGATGGGTAAATATATTCTGTTTATTGGAGAGCTATATATCATTAGATGCCAGAGGGAAGACAGTGGTAGCCAGAACCCATGATAATGCTCAACTTTTATCTCTGTCTCTGTATCCATTGTCCCTTGAATGAGGACTGGATTTACTGACTTGTTTGTAACAGAAAATGACAGGAGAGACGAGATGTCAACTCTGAGGACAGGTAATACAAAGATTGTAGTTTCTGTTTTGAGGACGCCTGCTTTCACTCTCTTGGATCAGTCAGATGAGGGAAGCCAGCTGCAGTTGTGAGACAACCATGTGGCAGGCTCACAAACTGAGGCCTGCCAACTACTGCACTTGTGAGCTCCAGGATGGTCTTTTCCCAGCTATCGCCTACCCAAACCTGGAATTTGACTGGCTGGTGATGAAAGATGTCACGCCAGATGCTCAGACCTAAACCATGTCTGTGAGATAACACAAACAGTGAGATAATGCATTTTGTCTTCTCTAAACTATTAATTTTGGGCAATTTGTTAAGCAACAACAGACTGATATGAAGAAGGAAAGAACAGAGACACTACTATGGATAAGAACAGTGAATTAAGAGAGTACAAAGGGCATAGTTCTGTTTTCCTTTAACATGAATCAAGAATGATCTTGGAAATAAAAAGTGAAAGAAATATGAAATGAGCAATGCTTAAATTAAGATATAAAAAGAAATATAATAGTAGACCAAGGTGAGAAAGGAAGACGAAGGAGAGGCACTTGTGTTGGAGATTTCCTTATGGTCCAGGGAAATAAACAAAAGTCTAGCTGAAAGAAAAAGAAGAACAATGTGGTCCCTAAAGGGGAGAAGATAGGTCATGGAACCAGTGAAAAGCTCCTGACATCATCCAGGCTTCCATGAAGAGTCACAAAATCCCTTGTAAGGGTTTATATTCAGGGAACCATAACTACAAAGTTACTAGGGCTGGCTCTGAAATGACTGATGCTGAGGAGGGAAGAGGGTGATGCAATTTCTAGGAGTAGGGGAATTTATCATTTATTTTGGAAGGACTATGGGAGTGGAGGAGGGTACAACTGCTGGCAAATTTTACACTCACATTATTAATCAGGCCAATGGTGCTTATTTAGATGTGAAACTATTGCTAGAAATGATATAGTTGTATGGATTAAGAAAACTTTTAGAAAGTTATAAATCTGCTGCTTGAAACACTGGACAGATTGGAGGTTAGGGCAAAGGAGGGAATACTGTCTATCTCAACAGACGCTCCCACTTGGTGGTGTTAAAACTTACACGTATATTATATCTGTCAGTGTAATGCCAGGCAATTCCTGTACATGGATAATGAAAAACTTCAAAGAATAGTAACTATGGAAATTTGGCAAAAATTCAAAATTTAAAAATAGCATAAAATAATTTTTTTCTCATGATGCAGGAAAAATATAACCGCTTTTAGAAAATATACGTCTGTCAAATATGTACCCAACACTATGCTAGGTACTATAGCAGACACAAAAGAAACCCTGGCTCAAAGGCACTTATGAACTAGTTAGAGACTCAAACTCTGCATACACAAACAACTAGAGAAAGACACCACAAAGGACAATGCGCCAGACAAGAAAGTCACTCTTGGGATGACGAGATGACCTTAGATCTGCCTTGAATACCAAGGGAGGGACCTGTGGTGGGGAGGCCAAGTATGAGGTTGCAGGAAGGACTCGAGGTCATAAGGCTCCAAGAGACCACTCTGCAAACAGCTGTCAGGGAGCTGAGTGCTCATAAGCTAGGACAGAAGGGTTGGAAATGGATGAGTGGTAAGAAATCTGGGATACTGGAATAGTCATCCTTCCTTGTAGTCATTTCTTCATTTCACAAATGAGTGCCAATTTGGGACAAATGTGTGTGCTAGTGCTGTGAAAATGCACAAGTAAACTGTCTGTGAGCTGTTCTGACCTAGTTGGACAGATTTAGATGGACAATATTTATATGAAGCAAAGCGATACAAACAGACTCCTACACAAATTCAGAGACAGAGGAGTTATTTGGTCAGGGAAAGAAGTGAGTTGGAAGAAGGGATTAAGGCATTTTGCCTGCCTGAGACTTCAGAGGAATTTTGTAGTGACAGAAATTAGAGCAAAATGAAGGTGATTAAATAGGCAGTAAACCCTTAAGCTTTTGTGGTTCTAGCCATGACTCATAACTTTTTGGGACTCAGGTTTTTTGTAAAATGAGACATCATTGACCTCATTGGAGTACTGTAAAGATTATGTGAGTTAAAGTGTGCCTTGTACAGTGCCTATGATAATTGCTCAGTAAAAGGCCTTTGTTATCACTGAAATCTGGGTAGCCAAAGATAGGGAAATGCTCATACAACTGGGAATATATTTAACTTTCTCCTTTCCCATTTTTCCTCTTCTATAGTTATCTTCCATTTATTTAACTTAATAGCTATGGGAAAAGAAAAGCCTAGGAAGAAAGGAGCAGAAATTTAGCAATAGTGATAGTTCCATCACTAAAAAAAGTAATGATGCAGGCATGGGTGAGTTTATTAATGTGGACTTATTCTTTAACCAGTGAGTCCAAAAAAAGTAAAGAAGAAGCAAGAAAAGCAAAAGGGAGACTAAGCAAAATGGATTTAAAAAAAAAGTAAGGAAAAATAAAGCAAATAGGGTGTGAAAAAGGATATTTGGAAATAAGTTCTACCAGTGGGCACTGATTAGAGGAAAATGTCAAAGGAAACATGGCCATGATGTGGTCAGTGGAATAAATTAAGGTAACATTAAGTTTCACCTTGAGGAAATGAATTGAAAATCTAAAGATGTTAACCTTTAGGCCATTAATAAGCAAAATGAAAAGACAGAGTATATTTTATTATAATAATGAACATTTCAGTGATTATTCTTTGCTAACCACAGTTTGAAGTGCATCATATGCAGTAACTCATTTGATCCCCATGCAATTCTATGAGGAAGTTATAATTATTACCATCATTTTACTAATAAGGAAACTGAGGCACAGAGAATTTAACTTGCCCAAGGTCAAACAGGTGGTAAAGAACTACTGTGCTAAGTTGCTTCTCATGTTTATCCTAAGCTTGGTCACAAACTTTGGGAAGTCACCTCTTGTGGGATGAATTTAGCATACCCATAGTAAATGTAAGACCACAAATCTTTACTGGAAGGATGATGACCAATATGGACTGATAGTAGACAGTTCTTTAAATATCAAAATGAATTTACCAATTATGTTTGAGTGATACATCATGGTAAAAAGCTACAAATAGATGTGAGAGGCATTTCAGAGGTCAGTAAAAAGACTTAAAAAGCAATGAAAAGTTAGGTCCAGGAAGTAAAACTTATTCCAAATAGCAATTTGGACTAAGGCATGGCAGCAAATTTCCTGGTAAGAAGGCATATTATGACCATACACTAGGTGGAAATAAGGACCTGGAAACTAGCTGACAGTATAGCATGGTAGCAGAATCATAGGTTTTTGCGTAGGAAGATGTTTCGTATCTGTATGGCATCTGTCTTCTGTAAGGAACTGCACCCAAAATAATAAGCTCGGATCTTCAGTGAAAATGAGAATCTAAATATCATTTTTATGAATTATATATATAGTGTAAAGAAAACAAAAAAGAAATAGAAGGATACAGACTTTGCTGGTTGATAATTAAGAAATCATGGCCTTTTCAAAGGCAAAGAAAAGAAAAGCTTTCCAAAAATCATAGTGACAACTGATCTTAGGGCATAAGAAATGCTGTAGTGACAGAAGCTTATTTCAAAATCCAAGAAGTACACTTCTCCCAGTAACTATCACCTCTTCAGGTTTTTTTGATGATGCAGAAACTGCAGTTGTCTCCTGCTGTATCATTTTTGTTTCTCCTCCTCCTTCACCATCTGATGATTCTAGGAAACAAAATAATTGAAAATTAAAAAAGTGTCTTTCTCCTTCATACCTTGGTACAACTTATACAACATTTCTAGAAGGTTCTGTGTCTTAATTTAGAACTTCTTTCGATAAGAGGTTGAATTTAAGGAAATGATCTAAACTGGAGGAAGAAAGCATTACCCTGATACCAAAACCAGAGAAGGAGCCAACCCAAAAAGAGAACTACAGTACAGGCCAATCTCGCTAATGAACACAGATGAAAAGATTCTCAATTAAGGTACTAGCAAACAGAATGCAGCAAATCATCAGGAAGATTATACATCATGATCAGGGATGCAGGGATGGTTCAACATATGCAAATCAATAAATGTAATTCCTCATATTAATAAAGCCAAGAACAAACAACAAATGATCATCTCAATAGACGAAGAAGCATTTAATAAAGCCCAACACCTATTTATGATAAAAACTCCACAGAAAATTGGAATAGATGGTCTTTATCTCAATCTGATAAAAGCCATCTACAACAAACCAATAGCCAATATCATACTAAATGGACAAACACTGAAAGCTTTCACTCTAAAATCAGGAACAGCATAAGCATGTCCACTGTCACCACTCCTATTCAATATAGTTCTGGAAACATTAACCAGAGCAATTAGACAAAGGAAAGAAGTATGAGGAATAAGGATAGGAAAGGAAGAAGTTAAATTATTATTATTTGCAGGAGACATGATACTCTATGTAGAAGATCCCAAAAACTCCACCAAAAGACTTCTAGATTTAACAAGTAAATTCAGTAGTGTAGCCAGTTACAAAGTCAACACTCAAACATCAATAGCATTCCTATACACAAATAACAAACTCACTGAGAGAGAAATTAGGGAAACAACAACCTTCACGATAGCATTAAAAAAAAAAAAAGAAATACCTAGGAATCAATCTAATGAAGAAAGTAAAAGACCCCTACATTGAAAAATGTAGTACTCTGAAAAAGGAGATAGAAGAGGATATCAGAAAATGGAAAGAAATCCCTTGCTTGTGGGAAGAGCCAATATAGCAAAAATGGCCATAACTTCCAAAATTGTTATTCAGATTTAATCTCAATCAAAATTCGAATAGCATATCTCATAGAATTAGAGAAAACAATCCTAAAATTCATTTGGAACCAGAGGAGATCTAGAATTAAAAAGGTAAGGCAGGGGGTATCATAGTCCCTGACTTGAAATTATACTACAAAACTACTGTGAAAAAAACCCAGCATGGTACTGGCAGAAAACAAACAAAAAACAAAAACCACAAAACAAAACAAACAACAAAAAAATGATCCAAGGACCAATGGAACAGATTAGAAGATGCAGAAAGAACTCAAACATACTCAGTCACCTTATCTTTGACAAAGAAGCCAAACACTTTCATGGGAAGAAGGATAGCATCTTTAATAAATGGTACTGGAAAAACTGACTTTCCACATTGCCCAAGATTAAAACTAGACCCATATCCTTCACCATACACTAAACTAAAATCAAAATGAATTGAAGATCTAAATATTAAAACAGAAACACTAAATCTGCTGCAAGAGAGAACAGATAGAGCTCTTGAAAGCATTGGTGCAGGCAAAACATTTATGAACAAAACTCCAACTACATAGGAAATATCTCAAAGAATAAACAACTGGGATCTCATCCTATTAAAAAGCTTTTGCACAGCAAAAGAAACCACTAACAAAATAAAGAGACAACCCACAGAGTGGGAAAAAAAGTTTTGCCAGCTGATCCTCAGATAAAGGACTAATAACTAGGATATATACAGAACTCAGATGCCCCAAATTTAAAGACCCAGTCCAAAAGTAGGCATCTGAAATAAGACACTTCTCAGATGAAAAAGTAGAAAAGGCAAACAAATATATGAAAAAATGTTCAACACCACAGGTCACTTGAGAGATGAAAACTAGAACAATGCTGACATTCCATCTCCAGAAAGAATTGCTGTTATCAAGAAATCAACCAATAACAAGTGCTAGCAGGGATGTGGGGAAAAAGGAAGTCTTCTTCACTGTTGGTGGGAGTGTAGACTGGTAGAACCACTGTGGAAATCAATGTGTAGATTCTTCAAGAAACTAAAACTAGAGGTTTCATTCAACCCAGCTATTCCTCTTCTTGGTATCTTCTCGAAAGAATTAAAAACATACTATCACAGTGATATATGTACACTCATGTTTATAGCTGCACAGTGTGTAATAGCTAAATCTTGCAAAAAGCCTGACTGCCCATCAGTCAATGAATGTATAAAGATGATGTGGTTTTTTAAATACAATGGAATACTACTTACCCATAAAGAAGGATAAACTTGAGACATTTCTAGGAAAATGGGTGCACCTTGAGACCATACTCTTAAGTGAAATAAATTTAAAACACATGTAAATACTGCATTGTTTCTCTAGTGTGAGAAACTGGAAGTGTAAATGAGGACCAATATGAGATATTGTGAAATAGGAAGAAAATGTTCAAATGGGAAGGGAAAGTAGGGAGGAGGAAAGAAAAGAAAGGAAAAGAAAAACAAATGAAAAAAAAAAGAAAAATGGAAACAAAACCTTTGTAAATAAGAAGAAGAGTTGAAGGGAGGGTAGGGGAACAGAAAAAAGAATCAAGATGCATCATGCGGGCTGGGCGTGGTGGCGCACGCCTTTAATCCCAGCACTCAGGAGGCTGAGGTAGGAGCCTTGTGAGTTAGAGGCGGGCTTGGGCTACATCGTGAGTGCAAGGCTGGCCTGAGCTACATAGTGAGACCCTGCCTCAAAACACCAGGGCTGGCAGTTTGGCTCAGTGGCTTAAGCGCCTGCTCTGGCAGGTGCGAGGTTGTGAGATCTATCCCTGGTACCGCAAAAACAAACAAACAAACAAAAACTAGGGCCAGGAGTTTGGTTCAATGGCTTAAGCGCCTGTCTGGCAGGCGTGAGGCAGGCGTGAGGTTGTGATTTCAATTTGCAGTGCTGAAAAAAAAAAAAAAAGAGATGCAGCATGCATAGGGACAAATTCTTTGTGGTGAATGAGATCATTACGTATACCTACAATGCCCCAATCAACTTAAGAAATTAAAAAAAATGGAGGGAGAGACTTAAACCCTAGGATGGCTGTCTTATTCATAACTGGGAAAACTGAAGGTTACCTAGTTGTCTAACATTTGGTAATGTTTAATTATGAATACTCATGTAACAGGATTCTTTGTAGCTTTAAAAAAATGTTTACTAAGAGCTTATGATGACAAAGGCCATCTTCTTAAAAATTATATTTTATTAGTGCACGTTAATATTACATAACAGTGTGGTTTGTTTTAGGGGCATGTGGTTTGTTTTGGTACATGCACTTAATATACCTTAATTAATTTAAATCCCATTATTTCCATCTCTCTTCTTCCCTTCTGATGATCCTTGTTATGGCTTATATTTAGATGTATCCCCAAAGCCTCACATGGTCATAAATAGAGCTTTTCAGAGGTGGCTGGATTTAGGGTGTATGAATCTGGATTAAGGGTGGTGATAATGGAAGCCCCACTCTGGGTGTGGGTGACACAATCAATAGACTTGTAGTCTGGATGGAATATAAAGGGACAGAAAGAGGGCAGCTTGCTGTTGCTTGTTGCCTGCTGCTATCTCCTGCCCGCCACACTGTGAACTGTTTCTCTTCTGCAGTGCCCCATTGTTAGGCCATCCTGCCTTAGAGCCATCCAACTATTAACTGAAACCTCTACAAACTGTGAGCTGAAATAAACCTTTCCTCCTTTTACTTGTGAATGTCAGGTATTTTGCCTCAGCAAGGAGAAAAGTAACTAAGACAATCCTCTTTCCCCTCTCCAAAAGTTTACCTCTTAGCAAAATCATTGGATGACAACAATATGTGATCAGAACTATCATTAATGAGCATTACTACATGTTTAACATTTGGGCTTCATATACATTTATCTAATGTTTACAACGTAATTACTGATTTTAAATATATGAAATCTTTTTGTTCAGTTAATAATACTACTGTTTAGACAAGTGAAGTAATGTCCTCCAGGCCACACACTTGCTATCTAAAGTTTCTTGGAGTCCAAAGTCTAACCTGGCAAGTGAAGCCTGCACCCAGTCAGCCCTTGATACCTAGGTGCTGGCTCCAGCGAAAATGTTAAGATAGTGACAAAGGGTTATAGATCATGATAAATTCCAGTTTTGGATCTTCTTTGTCTTTCCATAATGGAAAAACAGAGTCTTATTCTAAGAATCAGAAAAAAGTTAAAACTGTTTTCCTGTTTATGAAGCTATCTTGAAGAAAAGTGGCAACCAGAAGGTACTTACTTCCCAAAATGCCATACTGTCTTCCAGGTTTTAGTGGTAATTTCCTTAAAAAAAATTCTTGGCCTTTGAAAGACTTTAGTCATTGCCTTTTAGTTGCTTCATATATCTCAAAGTGAGCACAATATGTGCGATATTTTTTGGGCATGCGTGTGCCGGGGAATCGAACTCACGACTTCACACTTGCCAGGCTGGCACTGTGCCGCTGAGCTACATTCCTGGCGAGCACAATATGTGGATTTGTGAAAATCTTAGTCAAAATTCACAGTCTTAAATTAGCCTGTTTGTTGTGTCCAAGATTTTATTCTTTTAAATTTTATTTTAGAGAGAGTAAAACCAAGTCAAATAAAACAGAGTAAAGCCAATCAAAACAAGACAACCTGTGCATGGCCAGTGTTTTGTGTTTTAAAATATAGTTTATGTTCCATAGCACTTGAAAAGAATGTTATTCTGCTGCTGTTAATTGGTGTACAAATATTGATCATATCCTATTGGCTGATGGTGTCCCTCAGTTCTTCTGTATCTTTGTTGATTTTCTATCCAGTCATTCTCTCAGTTTTGAGAGAGGACTCTTAAAGGTAGCAGCTTAATTGTGTGCTTACCTATTTCTCCTTCCATATTTATTGATTTTTTCTCACCTATTTTACAACCCTTCTGTTTGGTACATACATATTTAGGATCACCATGTCTTCTTGAGAAATTCACTCTTTTCCTTTATATAATGTCCCTCTCATTCTTTGGTAATTTTCTTTGCTCTGTAGTCTACTTTGACACTCTGATGGCTATTCTTATTTCCTTTGATCAGTACTTCTGTTATATCTTTCCATTCCTTTACTCTCAACCTGCTTGTATGATTATATTTGAATTAAGTTTCTTATATACACAGGTCATATTTTAGCCTAATCTTTAAATTGTTTTGTTCATATCATTTACAGTTAATGTAATCATTGATGGGTTTGGGTTTAAATCTGTCCTTTATTTTTTCTTTTCTGTTTGTTATAGCTTTTTACGTCTCTGCTTTCTTTTTCTTCCATTCTCACATGTTATTTAAACATTTTTAGAATCTCACTTTGATTAATCATACTGTATTTTATTGTATCTCTGTGTAGCTTTTTTGTGGCTGTTAAAACTCTTAATGTGGTCTCACTACTGCTAGGTGGTGTAGAAAGCTCTAAATCTCCATTAGTCCTCCTCCGACACCATCCCAGTAGGTTGGAAAAATACACCTTATAATGAAAGAGTGTAAGTTCAGGCTTCTCAGGCATTCTCCATTGATACTACAGTATTCAGGGTGCAGTGTAAAGCCCACCCTCTCAAGATGAAATTCTCAGTTACCTACTTGATCATCTCTGACATTACCCTTATGAAAAGTAGAGAAACAGTTAGGGGGCTTCATTAGAGCCTGAAAGGGGAAAGTCTCAACCTTTGGAGACAGGGGTGTGACCCAATTTTTCCCTATTTGGCTTGAGTGAAGTGGTTATTGTATAAAGTTTTAAGTCTTACTAGATTGCCCCTTTCCTGGTCATTTTGCCCAGGGAAGAGTAGACTTTTCTTGGAGCTGTTTTGGTCTGTTTTCATTGGTGTTTCAGGTTGCTGACTTCTTAATCTCAAAGTCTGGGAAATGAAGTAAAAAGATACCCAAGGAGCTCAACACTGTTTTCCTTTGGACCTGAAAGGCCCTTGCTTGTCTTCGATTGTTCCACCTTGGGTGGGAAGGGTTAGTTTTTATTATAAAGAACTGGCTCACATAATTATGGAGGCTATTAAGTTCCAAGAACCACAAGGTGAGTTGATGAGTTAGCTGTTTGTTGCTGTAACAGTATTCCCAAGAAAATCAACTGAAGGAAAAAAGTTTATTTTGGTTTAGATTTCAGAAGTTTCAGTATACAGTTGCTTGGATCCCTTGTTTCTGGGTCTTTGGTGGGGCACATCATCATGACAGAGGGTGCAGTGAGAAGAACTGTTCACTTCATGGTAACCAGGTTAGGTTTTTAACACATGAGCCTTCGAGGGACATTCAAGACCCATCTGTAACCAGTGGCAAATAGAGGTCCAAGATAGCTGATGGTTAGTTCCAGCTCAAAGACAGGAATAATTTTTTGTTACTCAAGGAAGGGTCAAGATTTTTGTTCAGCTGATTAAATGAGTCCCACCCACTTGGTGAATAGTTGTCTACTTATTTTACTCTGCCAATTTAAATACTAATATCTCCAGAATCATCCTCACAGAAACACTTGGAAGAATGTTTGGAAAAAAACAAGAATAATGTTTGACCAAATATCTGAGTATCCTGTGACCCAGTCAAGTAGACACATAAAATGTGCCATCACAGCATATGATCATTTAAAACCTTGGGGACAGAAGGAGAACAAGAAGTCAACAAGAAGCCAAGACCTCCTGTAAGTCGGCACCATGTGCGGGATGGCTTGAGGAGAGCCAGACAGTCAGTCCTCTCCTGTGAGTTGGTGCCATTCACAGACCGCGGGGCAGGAGAACAAGAAGTGAATGAGAAGTCAAGACTTCCTCTGAGTCGGTGCCATGCATGGGCTGACTGGGGGAGAGCCAGATGCCAGCCCCTTCTGGCGTGTAGGCAGGGAGACAAGAAGAGCCAACATTCCACCTCTACCCCTGTAAGTGACTGGCTGATCCAGAGAAACACAGGCTGTGACGATAGCTAATGAGGGAGAATACAACCTAATGCTTGTAGTGTTTAGTGTTTCACTGACTTTGTAGGCCTAAAGCCAGTAGTCTGATCATCTATTCAGAGGATAACAATATGCAGTGTAGCATATTAGGGGGATCTCCTTCTGAAGGTGGTGGTCATTGTTGATTCCCTATTATCTTGTTTTGAAATGCTGTATCATTCTCATTGTTTTGTTGGGTTTGGTTTTATTCTGTTTCATCTTGTTTGATTTTGTTGTATCTGATGGCATGCATAGCTATTTTGAGGAAAACAAGATATATTATGGTAGCCATTTTGGATTTACAATTATCTTGTTTTGAAACCCTGTACTGCATGCATTGTTTTGTTTTTATTGGTTCTATTCTGTTCTGTTTTGTTTGATTTTACTATGTCTGAAGGTATGGGCAGCTATTTTGAAGACAACAATAGGCATTATAGTAACCATTGTTGATTTCCTATTATCTTGTTTTGAAATCCTGTGTCACTTACACTGTCATGTTTTGACTGGTTTTATTCTGTTTTATTTATTTGGCTTGGTTTTATTCTCTCTAAAATAAAATTAAAAAAAGATAAAACACAAAACACTGAGAAATTTAGGAGCTGAAATTGATAAACATGCAAAAACTTATGGCAAACACTATACTTTGTAATGAAAGACCAAATATTTTCCTTGGTTGGTAAAAAAGTAAGGATGTCAACTCTCACCAGATTCAATCAACATAGTGTTAGAACTTTAAGGGACATGATATGGCAAGAAAAGGAAACAAAAAGCATATACAATATAAAGGAAAAAATAAATTGCCACCCACTTGCAGATGATGTGATTATATACAAAATACCCAGGAATCAAAAGGCCATGTTTAGACCTGTGAAAATTCTGACATTGCTTTCATTGGTGATATTTCCTTTTCTCATTCTCTAGTCCATCTTCATCTGGGTCCTTCAACAAAGCCTTGTTGGACCATACACCTTTCCTACCTCCTCTCATCTCTGTAGTTCTTTCTATACCATCTGTAGCCTACATTTTGTACAAATAGCATGTAATTTTATCCTACTGTTGCTAGTACATTTAGGTTTTGTCTGCATCTGAATCATAAACTCTCTAAATGTATGTATCAGTACCTAAAGTATTTGGTACAGGATTGATTGAACGTAAAAAAGCATCCTGTTGCTTTATTTAAAAATTTATTGTAAAAGTAATACATATTTGGTGTTTCCTCACATCCTTTTATTAGATATAAAAATCACTTTAAGAAGAATCACCTATAACTAAATATCAGGATCAAGACTATAAATGTTAAACATCAAGTAATGATCTGAAATTTTTTTTTCTAAACTTTGTATTCTACAGTTCCTAGAATCTCCTAACTGCAGAGTAGAGTCTATGTTTAATTAACCTACTTGAGAATAAGCAATGTATTTTAAAAGGTATGTAGCTCTTATGCAACAAAACCCCACGAGATACATTTCAAATACTTTGCTACTGTAAATCTGCATAACTCCTTGTTCAAAAAAATTAGTTGATCTGAAACCTTCTCACTTATAAAGTGAGACCATCCCATATCACTATATGCTGAACAAATCAGTTTATGGTGATTTTTGATTCCAAAACAGAAAACTTGTTTTTCTGAAGTAAGGATGCTACTTGATTTCCATTAAGCAAATATTGAAAGAAAATTATGGAGACCCAACCTAGACAGTGTGGCTCCAGTACCCAGGGTCCTCTAGGACTGCTATGATTTGAGGGTAAACCAGGACTGTGCCCCTCTGTCCCAGTGGATGATTTAAGACACTGAAGTCACTAAAAACATGCTACTTCTTAACTCAGCTGCTTGTAGACTCTGCTTTTTTTTTTTTTAAACATACTGCCAGATAGGATTGATTGAATTCTTCCAAAAGATGAGTCAAATACACTGTCTTTCTTCAACTCATGGCAAGGATAGCAAGCAAAAAGCAGTTTCTTTTCCCCAACTTCTATCTTATCTCTGGAGTTGTTTCTCAGTGTTTTCTTCAAGCTTCCAGGTACTTGCCTGTGTTAATTCTTTCTGGGTCCTGAGAAGGTCACTGTCAAAGGGATTATACAGTCAACTGATCTTGAAAAATTTATAAAAGAAAGATATTTTAGCAGAGTGTGGTGGCGCATGCCTTTAATCCCAGCACTTGGGAGGCTGAGGTAGCAGGAACGTTGTGAGTTCGAGGCCAGTTTGGGCTACAACGCTAGCAAGACCGGCCTGAACTACACAGTGCAACCCTGTCTTGAAAAAAATAGGGCTGGGAGTTTGGCTTAGTGGCTTAAGTGCCTGCCTGGCAGGCGTGAGGTTGTGAATTCAATCCCTGGTACCATATTTTAAATACAGTATGTTTTGAAATTCTGTATCATCGTTTTTACTTTTTTCTTTTCAAAATAATAATAAAAAAGAGATGGAGGGGGTGGGAAGGGAGGAGAGGTAAAGGGATAAAAAGAGAATTAAGAGTGCTGTGTACATGTGCCAACTCCCCACAAGGAATGGAGCCATACACTGGAAACATGTACTAATAAAAAAATGAAAGGAAGAAAAAAATAAAGATAGTATGTCAAGGTCATTGTGTTTCCACTCCCGTATCTATCACATATCTCCTAACAGGTAGTGTGGAAAGGGCTGGGAGCATGTTGAGAGAAACAGTCCAAGGAAGCATTTGGACATAGATTTAGTTTAATGGGATATTTATGTGGTTTGCAATCACTTCTGGTTATAGTTTATACTGTTAGCTGTTTTAGTGCCGGAATGCTGCCGGATATACCCCTATCACTCTGTGCTAATTTACCAAATTTTCTGACACAAAGAGGGCAGGCTTGGAATGTGCCTGTAGCATCTATCCCTGGAACTATGTGAGAAGTGGAAAAGAAACCAAGTTTGGAATGTATGAAACCTGAAACTAGTCAGTGGAAAATTCTTCCAATCATCCAAAATATAAAACTGTAAGCAGACAATTAAGTGTTCATTTTTGTTCATTCAAAATTGAAGGTCTTTCCTACAAAAATAGAGCTGCATTGTATACATTTTTTGGATACCAGGAATTGAACTCAGGACCTCACACTTGCCAGGCAGGTGCTGTGCTGCTGCACTATATCCCCAGCCCCACATTGTATACATTTGTACAGAGACCATGATTATTTTATTTGCTTGAGAGGAGTAAGAAATGTTCATAATTCCTGTGTTTGTAGCAGTAGTGACATTTCTTTTCTTATTTAAAATAACTTCTTTCATAGCTGTTTTTTATCAGTAATTTTGCATTCTTTTTCTAAGACAGCTCCCCCAAATTATCTAAGTTTCAGGGCTCACAGAAACCTAGATCTTCCCTGGCTGGCAACTTTGCTGAACTCACATTTGAGAACAGAATAAAATAAACTACTGAAACACATAATAACATGGATGAATTTCAAAAAATGATGTTAGGTAAAAGAAGTCAGCTTCAACAAGCTATACAATAGATGGTTCTGTTATGTAGTATTCTGGAAAAGGCAAAAATGTAGGGCAGAAAGTAGATCTGTAGTGTCTTAGTCCCTTTTCTGGTTGCAGGGACATAATCCCAATACCCACCATTTAAAGATGCTTATTTTGGCTCATGTTTTTAGTCCATAGTTCGTATGACAGAGACAAATTGCTTCAGTCATGGTGTCCAGGAATCCAAGGGTGAACATGAGAGCCAGGAAAAGATACACCCTTCCCTAGTGACCTACCCTTTCCTACCAAGCACTTCCCCCTAAAAACACATTTAACTATAAACTCATCAGTGAACTAATCCACTGGAGTACAGTGCCCCATGATCTAATCACCTCCCAAAAAACTCACCTATAAGCACACAGGGCTTTGAGGGGAAACAGATATAAATCATAACCAGAAACTGGAGGAGGGGCTTCTGGGAAGTAATGGAAATATTCTGTATCTTGATTGTTGTAGTTATACAACTGTATGCAAGTGAAGCACACTATAAAAAGTTTACTCTCATATAAGTAATTTATTCCTCAATAGAATGACTAAAAATGACAGAATCTAACTTTCATTAACTTGTGACATTTGCCCAACATCATATAACTATTGGGCAGAGATGGGATTTGAACCCCAGGTAGTCTAATCACAGAGCTCATTAATTTAACCCCTGCACTACTCTTGTATCAAGACATATTGCTTACAGTTTAATGAAGCTTCCTTGTGTTCTTATCTTTTCTTTTTGGTTAAAAGGTCTCTTGGTTGCTCTTATTTCTTAAAACATAAATACTGTTGAGTGCAGTGCAAAGCCATTTGTGTCTGCATATATTGAGATGATTATATGGGTTTTATCTTATAATCTGGTAATGTGGTGATGCAAAAAATAGTTTCCAATGTTAAACCATGCTTGTTCCAAAAATAAATCCCAACTGGTTGTAATTTTTGAAGATTTTTTAAAATCAGAGTTTAAAAGTCAGACTGACATAATTTTCCTCTTTGTCTGGTTTAGGATCTGAGGTTATATTAGTTTCATATATGTTATGCTTTATAACTAAGTCTCATAGGTGGGGCTTTGGGGAGGTGATTGGATCATACAGGCTTGATACTCATCATTGGGCTTTTCCATTGATGAATTTATAGCTAAATGTAATGCTGGGAGGTAAAGTCTGGTTGGAAGAGGTGGGTGACTGGGGGCATGGCCTATAAGGGCATATCTCCTTCTCTCCTTCCTTGATCTCTCGCTGCTTCCTGCTGGCCATGCCATGAGCACCTCTCTTTTTCCATGCCTTTTAGCCATGCCATGCTCCCTTGGAGCCAGCAGACTGTGGACTGAAACTACAAACTGTGAGTCAAAATAAACTTTTCCTCTTTTAAGTTGCAGGTGTCAGGTGTTGTGTCTCAGTGGCAAACAACAACAACAACAAAACAACAAAAACAACAACAAAAAAACAAAACCCCCAAAAAACAACGAAGACAATAAAAGATCTGAGAAATTTCTCCTTTTTTAAACCTCTGATAGTTTTTATCCCATTATCTTAGTTACTTTTCTCTCGTTGGTAGGACAAAATACCCGATATTTAAAGCTAAGGAAGGAAGTTTTTAGCTGACAGTTTTTGGAGGTCTCAGTCCATAATCAGCTGGCTCCAAGGCAGGGCGGTGTGGCAGAGAAGCAACAGTTTTTGGCGTGGAAAACAGCAAAAGCAACAAGAGCAAAAAGGAAGGAGCAGAGAGAAAGAGCAAACCTCCTACCCTCCCTTATATGTCTCATAATCCCAGCATTGGACAAAGAATCAATCACAAACTCTAGAAGCCCACCACCATGACCTCATGAGGCTTTGGGGGGACATCTAGACACAAACAATAACATCCACTGAGCTTAAATTTTCTTGATATTTGATAAAATCTGTCAATAAAACCAGTACTGTGTAGTGTTTTGTTGGTAGGTACGTTTCAAAATAATGCATCAATTTCCTAATAATGGTACCATTATATTGAATTTTCTATGTATTCTTAATTCAGTTTTGTTAAACAGTATTTTTCTACATAACTGGCTATTTTATGTAATTTTTCAAATTTATTGGGGAGAGTAGATCATTATATGGAGCTATGTCTTCTTTTTTTCTTCAACATCTTATTTGCACTTTTTTAAAAAGAGGTTTTTCTTTCTCAAAAAATAGGCTTTTAAACAATAGTTTCTGTAATACAGTATCTTTGACTTTTTTATACTAATTTTTTTTACACTAATTAATGGCATTTATTTTCTTTATGTTTGTCTATTGATTTTCTAAAATTTTGTAGTTGGGCTTTTAGCCTACTGTTAATTTTTCCCAATGTAAACATTGTAACTACAGAATTACAAATATATGAATGTAAATTATAAATATAATTTAAAATAAATAGCATATGTTTTAGAATTATAGCATTTTTATTATTATTTAATTCTAAATGTTTTTGAGTTTCTATAGTAGTCTGGTTGGGCTGCCCTAACACATATCATAAAGACTATGTGGTTTAAAGAGTTACTTCTTTTCTTATAGTTCTAGAGGCTACAAGTCTGAAACCAGGATGTGAATATGGTGAAGTTCTTGTAAGGGCTTTCTTCCTGGCTTGCAGAGAGCTGCCTTCTCACCATGTCCTCATGTGGTAGGCAGAGGGACAGTGAGACAGCTCTTTGGTGCATCTTATAAGGGCACTAATCTCTTGGAGACCGTCTTCATGATCTCACCTGACACGAATTTCCTTCCAAAGGCTTTAGCTCCAAATACAGTACCAACACACCAGTGTTTAGGGCTTTAACATATGATTTTTTTGGGGAATACAAACTTTAAGTTCACAATAGTTCCTACTGTGACTTTTCTTTGATCTGTGAGTTATTCAGAATATTATTTTTAGATTTCCAAATACGTTTTAAAAATCTACCCTTTTATTTGATTTGGTTACAAATATGACTTCTATATGCTGATTCTTCATCATATGCTGAGACTTACTTTATTGTCTAACAGAGGTCAGCAAACTTTTTAGGTAAATAACCACATAGTGAGTAGGTGTGGGGTTTCCAGATCAATATGTGACTACTGTTGATACTACTAAACTCTGCTGTTGTGGTGCAAAAACAGCCTCAGGCAATGAACAAATAAATAAAGAGTGGCTGTTTTCTGGCTGTTTTACTTAGAGAAACTCATCAGGACTGGATTTAGCCCATGCGCCAGGGTATGCCAATCATTAGCTCACCAGTGGTGGCAAACCTATGGTACATGTATCACAGCAGACTGTTTGTTACCACTGAAAGCTCTAAAATGTTTGCCATCATTGGCCTAGTAAATAATCTATTTCTAGAAATGCTTCATTTTTTTTAAAAGAATCATTTCTGTTAGGTAGAGATTTCTGTACATGGCTACAGATAAATTTATGTTTTTCAAATCTGTTCTATGTTAGTGAATTTGTTTATTTTATTTATCAATGATTGAGATGTATGCTAACATTTTAAATCTGTCTATGTTTTACAGTAATTTTACTAGTTTTTATTTACATATCTCATAGCTAAATCAGGGACATGCAAGTTCAGGTTATGGCTTTATACCAACACCCTAGGTATTTCTTACCCTCAAGTAAGTTTGGGAAGCATTCCAACGTCAAGATGATTCCTATGCTTATTAATAGTTGAGAGGCTGCCCCACATGGGTATCTTGGCTTCAGTGGGCAATCCAGTCAGTCATCTCCCTACTGGATACATTTACAGGTAAAAATAAAATGGTTACATTGTAGTTAGATAGGAGTAAAAAGTTGGTATTCTATTGCACAGTAGGGTGCCTATACATTAAGAAAATGTACTGTATATTTCAAAAAAACCTGAAGAAATTTGTATTTGTTTTTACTATAAGGAAACAATAAATATTTGAGGAGATACATATGGTTAACTGGATTGAAACATGCAATGCATACATACATCAAAACAGCGCATGGTACCCTATAAGTGTATTCAATTTTTACAGTTTTATATATTAGTTACAAATTTAATTTAGAGAAGAAAAAAGAATTATGGCTTGATGTTGAATTCTTCCTTTTATCATTAACTCTGGACTCTATTTTTAAAAATTCATCTTGTTTAATTTAGTTAAATTTCACTTTGAGGGGGTGGTTCTGCTGTATTTCTAGAAGTGGTCAGCTGTTCTCTGGGAAAGCTATGCAACACAAACTGAAAAGTAATGTTGCATACACAGCTGCACTTAAACAGTCTAAAGTGTTTTGCTAAAATTACTCATCCCTAGGAACCAGAATGTTTTATTTGGCCAGGAAAACCATGGCTGGGAACTACTCTTCAAGAACTATGTTCCCAGCTCATTAAGAGACTCCCACTAGCATCACTGAGAAAGAACACAGTTCCCATATCCAGAGAACAGGACCCTCGCACTGAACTTTCCTCAGGCTAAGCCAACAATGCAGATCACAGGAGAGGGCAGGGAAGGACAAAGCAGTGAGAAGCAAGCCAAGGAAGAAGGAGCCCTCAATCAGAAATTACCTTTACAAACAGAAAGGCACGATGTACCATGAAGGAAGCTCCATTTAAAAAAATTTCTTCTGCACATTTTCCAAAGTAATTACTATATATGTGCTATCACTAAAACAGAAGGCTTTATAATCAATTAAGTTATTCCAGGAAAGCATTCTACTGTCTACAAGTGTATCTTTCACTTTAATTGTTCAAAATGCCTCCCTTCCTCTATTTTTGTCATCTTTTCTTTTCTATCTTACCCTTATGCTACAACATGCAGCTCTAGTTTCACCCCCTCTGTAAATATGACCCAAAAGCAGAAATGAGACTTTTTCAGGGTTTTAATGTAGAAAGCAGTTGCAACTTTCAATGAAAAAGAAAAATGGGCAGATAAGGAGAACAAGGCCCGTGAAAGCAGAAAATTCAGTGAAAGAGATGGCAGGAGGAGTGGCAAATTCAAGCCCAAGTCTGTTGTGCCCACACAGCACAACTAGGTGCTTTGAGGTGGCCATCCTAAGAAGCTCAGGCAGACTGGCACTTCAGTCTCCAACCCTTTCTAGGTCATGTAGGCCTGGGGCCCAGGTGTCAGGACACGTGCACCCACAGTCTTCCTCAGGCTTGTGGTGGTTTGTCAGACTTTGTTAGTGTGGCATATGCCACTTTAAATTTTTTTTTTAATATCATTTTTTCCTCTTTTGCCTTTTCATGCTCTTAGATATAGCAGGAACTGGGCATGATCTAAACTTTCCCATCTCTTTAAGTTTTGTAAGTTTCCAAAAGGTACAACAAAACAAATGCTGGATGAGTTGACTCTATTAGAAGGTTTTTTTTTTTTTTTTTTTTTTTTTGGTCACCCTGAACTAGAATGGAGAATGGGGTGATTCTTTCTCCCTTTTGTTTTGCCATTTCTAATGACAATAGGTATAATCTAATGTACATTCCAATGACACTCCTATTTTCATAGCTGAAGATAACCCTAGCAAGAGTTTTAAAGTTGTGCTTACAAAATATGCTGCCAGTTCCTATGCAAAACTTCAAAGTTAAAAATTTTGGATCAAGATGGCAAAACATGAACTGGAATTACATATACTCTGATAGAAGGCAAAGGGATAGGACAAAAAGGATCACCTCAAAAACACTTGACTAAAGTGCTTCACTTTTTTGTTTGTGAGGTGCTTAAATACTACAAAATTTCTCTTGCCTTTTACAATTGCGTAGTTACATCTTGAAAGCCTGACTTCTCCAGGCTAGTAATGTTGCATTTATTTCTTTATTTATGATACATGCAGGAGAGGACTCCTTAAGAACTACTAGTGGAGCCTGGCCTCTTCTGTGAACGCTTGCACTTAGGTCTGGCCTCAGTGGCAATGTTGAACAGCAGTGAATGCCGCAAACTAGGGTGCCTCAGGACACCTTTGTTACAAAAATGAGGTATAGGGCATGCAGGTGTCAGTATAGCTTTGTAGGCAGAACCACTACCTACAAAGATTCTGTCTGTGACCTCAGCATGAGTGTCACAACCAAAATGTGGTATTTACACACAATAGAGTACTATCCTACCATAAAGAAATGCAAAGCAGAGTCATTTGTAGGAAAACAGATGTGCCTTGAGACCATAATGTTAAGTGAAACAAATCAGACACACAAGCTTAAATATCACAGTTTCTTTTATATGAGGAGCCCAAAGTAGAAATACAGGGAAAAATAAAACCTACCTACCTACACTATCTACTAGATTGATGTCTGCCCTGCAATGAGGCAAGTTTTCCCTTTATCTTGTCTTCTTTTTAGTTTAAGGCAAAAATAAAGATAAGCTGGCTTAAGTGACATGAACTCTAATTCAGTTCTGAGTGTTAAAGCTCAACTTGTATTCTTTTGCAATTTGTTTTATATCTTGGAACATTTACATGTTTGGGGCCAGTTTTCAAACCAATTGTGATTTGATTTTTTTTTTGGCCAACTTTTATAGAACTAGGCAAATACAGTTATTGTTACAGGCAACCGAGTTAGATAGAAATATAGGCAGTCACGCAGGGCTAGGTCCTTGAAGGAACCAGTGCAGAAGACCAGATACCTGGCAACTGTGGGGGAGACAGACACCTCCTGCTGTGGGCCAGGCCTCAAGATAAAAGATCAAACAAAGGGTTGATATTCTAAATAGGTTTCCATCACCCTGAGAAAGTCAGAAGTCACTATGCCAACCCCCTAAGGGAAGAGTCACTCCTCTTTAAGCATGCCCGCTTGCTGTGTGACTTGCTTCCCTGTTTGTCCCTGATTTGATAATTTTACCTGAGCAATTAATCTTATTGGTTAACCATAATTCTGTCCCACCTCATTCCCACCTTGCGAGTTCCCAGGTTTTCCCCACCTTGTGGTTTTGCTCTATAAAGGTCCCTAGAAAAGACAGTCTTTGGCAACCTGCTTGGGACCCCTTTCATCCCTCAGACAGAAGATTTCTTTCTCTCAAGAAATATACTCTGCTCTTAACCTCCATTGTTCCTAAAATTCATTCTTTGATTTTATAGAACACAAACTCGTACTGGACATATAGTAGGTTGGGAGTTTCACTCCCCTATATCATCATGGATGCCAATGGTGGCATTTTGGGCCTTAATATATTTTTATGTTAAATGAAAGTATTTGTATATTTGTAAGCATTGCTATACAAATTCTATATCCTTTATTAGGAAGTAGTAATAATAATAACTGTTAGACAGCCATTACTTTGTATAAGACACTGTTCTAAATGCTCTACCTAAACTAACTCATTTAAGTCTCATATTGATCTTATGAGATAAGACACTGTTTATTATTACGTTTTACAGAGGTGGAAATTGAGGGACCTGTTCAAGGTTAATGATACAGTGCTGGGATTTAGATCTAGATAGTCTTAATTCAAAGTAAGTTAACTCTTAGCCAATATAAAATATTGGCCCTCTAACTTTGAAAGCAAATTAAGTAGCTCTCTGGTAGTATTAGAATCTATGGGGCTCAGTGGGAGCCTTGTTTAACAATGTATGCTACATCTTACTAACACTCATCGAACTGAGGCAGAGGATGCTGCATGTGGCAGGCAGCCCCTCTCTTTCAAAATACCAAAACGGTCTTAGTTGCTTTTTTCTCATTGCTGAGACAACATACCCAACACCCAAAGTCAAAGGAGGAAAGCTTTATTTTGGCTCTTGGTTTGTGGAGCCTTCAGTTCACAGTTGGCGGGCTCCAAGGTAGGGTGGCATGGCAGAGGGGCATCACAGAGGAGAAACAGAAGACAGCAAAAGCAGCAGGCAGCAAGTGACAAGTGCAACCTTCTTTTTGTCCCTTATATTTTATCCAGGCTATCCACCCCCTTAGGACAGGTAGCACTTACACCCAGGGTGGGGCAGCTTTAACCCTAGTAAAACACCATGAATCAACCTCAACATCACACACCCTAGATCCAGCGACCTCTGGAAAGCCCACCTAAGACTACATGAGGCTTTGTGGGGACATCTAGATACAAGCTATAACAAAAACCACTCAGTTCAGATATCTAGAATTCTTCCCTCCCCATCCTATATTTTAGGTGGACAGGAAACACTTGGGTTTGCCTTGGCTAGTCTTGGCTTATGCTTTGGGCCCTACATCCTCTCAGCTTGATATCTGTTTTATTGTAGGGGTTCTTTAATATATTAATATGAATTACTATTCTCCAAATGAGGAAATGGAGAAGAGAATGTCCTTAGGCTTATTTCATCCCTAAACACTATCCTTTGTGGAACACCTTTTAATAGTTTCCAGAACAACTGTCTGTGTAATTATTTTGAGAAGTGTCTAGAAGAGTGATGGGAGGGTACCTAGAAGGCCTGGATATTGGTGGCAGATTTTGTGAACTTGGGCAATCACTTACTCTATGTTATGTGTTCTTTATTTGTGGACTGATGAGGTCATACTACTGTGATTTATGATACTCTTCTGGTTATTCTCTTGGAATGCCACATACCTTGGACATGTCAAAATTTCCAGAGTATGATAGAGTATTAAAGGACAGAAGGATAAGCCAACCTTTAAAAAAATATAGGTGAACATAGCCCATTATGCAAGGTGTGAGTTACATAATTTTTTCCAAACAATAATTTCACTAAAAAAAAAAAAAAAAAAAAAAATCCTCCCAGGTGGCATCTAGACCTTATACCCATTTACTCTTGCTATGAAGTATATTTCTTGGGAAAAGAAATGCTACAGTGGAAAGCACATTGTTTCTGTTAGGATTGCCATTTGACCTTCACTGAGACTTCAACTGCCTATTTGATTACTTACTGTATGCCTTTAATGTAAGACTTGTAAATCCTTAAACGTGTTTGTAATGTTCAAAAGCAGGTGCTTCAGAATGCTGAACTTTGTTACCCATCTTTTTGAGTGAAAAAAAAAAAAGTCTTAACTGCTCTTTTGTGTAGCTTATGACAAAGGACTTTATTGTTTCACCCATAAAGTTTCCTAAACCAGGCTTAAAGATATCAGCTTATCAATGAATTATCAACACAAGACAACTTTCAAGTTTTATTAGATGGGGTGAAATAAGGCAGAGATGGAATAGTTTAATGGAGTAAACAAGATGGACTGAACTAAGACTTGATTTGTCAATACTACCAGTAAGAGGTGGGGGAGCCATCATCTGTAAAACATTATTTTTGCTCTATTCCCATGATATAAAAACAATATGTACTAATTGCAAAATTTACAGAAAAGACAGACAACTAAAAAAAGAAACAAATAAAAGCTTTGGCTCCAATAAAAAAAGATGACCCTATTAAAAAAGAAACTATTATAATTTCAGTGCCTTTATTTCTACCTTTTGTAAAGTCTTTTTTGTAATTATAAATAATTTAAAATACTTTGGACTTTAATATTACATAATGAGCATTTTCTCATGTCATTGAGTAGTCTTGAAAACATTTTTATGGCTATGTAATTAACAATTTAGAATATATACTATATGTATTTGTTTTGCCATCATAGCAAGTTTACTTCTAAAATTTTACCTTGTAAATAATACTATAATAGACATACTTATCTATCATATTTTATGTGTTTCTGTTTAGAAAAGATTTCTAGAAGAGAAATTACACAGTAAAGGGATAAACATGTTTTTTACAGAGCCTTAACTTCTAAATTATTTTCTAGAAGGTTTTGTGTCAATTTATAAGTCATCAGCACTGTATAAAAATGTTTGTTTTAAACATTGTGAAAATGGCCATTCTCCCAAAATTATTATACAGATTCAATGCAAACCCAATCAAAATACCACTTGCCTACCTCACAGAGCTAGAGAAAGCATTCCTGAAATTTATCTGGAACCAGAAAAGACCTAGAATAGCAAAGGCAATTCTGGGCAACAAAGGAAAGGCAGGAGGCATCACAATCCCCGACTTGAAACTATACTACAAAGCTACTGTGATAAAATCAGCATGGTACTGGAATCAAAACAGAC
>RJWM01008665.1:0-71733 GCA_004363535.1 Dasyprocta punctata
AATGTGATACCACTTTTGCTAGCCTGTTAGAGCTGTCATAACAAAAGTACCTGTAAATTGAGTGTTTTCAATACAAAAAAATTGTTTTCTTTATAGTTCAAGAGCCTGGGTGATCAAGAGAATGAAGTCAGTTGGTTTGTATGCAAATTGCCAAATTCTCTTTTTGTTCCCCAAGGTCACCCCTTCATCTGTGTATCTATACCCAGATTTCCTCCTCCTAGATCAATACAGCTATCTTAGATTAAGGATCATTATAAACTCTTTTTAACTTCATTGCTTTTAGAAAGTTCTATCTCCAAATACATTTACATTCTGAGGTACAGGGGTTAAGACTTCACCATATGAATTTTGGAAAGGGTACATAACTCAGCCTATTATACCACCTATAAACATTTTAATTCAGGAGCTAACACATTGTAGGTGCTCAATAATTTGTAGCTATTGTTTTTATTATTTTATAAATGTCAGCATACCTGGCCATTTTTAAAATTTGAAATTATTGCTGGTAGCATCAGTGTCATTTCCTCCATCACTTCACTTTCCAGAACATTTTTTTTTCTGTTAAGTGTTTATTTTCACATAGTTATAATTTACATATGTACTTGTCCTAATAAGAAAAAAAATTCATAGTGACTGAGAGAGAAAAACATGATAGTTCTAAGTGTCAGGCAGATTCTTTCCTTAGAATAAAACTCTGTTAAAATGCCTAAATATTTCTGAATTATAGCTTCATAAAGTAGGGAAAATCATAATTAAGGAAAATCTAAATTAACTCTTCTGAATCAAGTTACCTGACACAAAAACTTAATGAACCAATAGCTTACAAAATTTTGTGCAATTTTTAACAATAAAGATGTGGCACAGTTCCTTACTCTTTATGATCCTTCCTCAGGTGACATCCTCAATAACTTCAGTTAAATACACCTGGTTAAGAGTAGACACAAATAAGAGTCCCATTATCACAATCCAAGGCTCCTAGGAAAGAGAAACAAATTCTGACTCTGAGAGTACATCCTCCCAGTCTATTCCATCTCCATGCACTATTTTACTTTCGGTCTTAACCACTCTTTGAGAATTGAGGATAGCTGAAATCTGCTATGGGCCATTACCTTAGTTTCCAGAAGGCAAAACTTCTCAATCTTTTCTGGCCACTTATCAGATAAAGCAGCCCTCTATATTGTAGAGCATGTGTCCATGATCCCAGTGTTTTCCTGGGTCTTCTGTCCTCTTTCATTCTAGCATCTAATTACTTATTGCATGATGGATTCTCTCACTCAGTCTCCAATGTTGTATTTGAATCCTTTGTACTTTAGACCCATAACTGGGAATCTTGTATGTAAATTTCATAGGACTCCATGTGCTTTATACCAACAAGCCTCTGGTAGGCACCGCGAGGTAAACTATTTAACCTCATGATAAAAATTGCGAATAGATTGAATTAACATGTATAAAATTTAAGTGGTTTAATATTAGTGTCCAGTGGAATAAAGCTAGGAAGTATTCAATGTAATGTGCAGCTCAACTCTTTTTAAACAGTAGGGACTCATTAAAAGCTTCTTAAACCTTCTTAAATGTTTGGGAAACTTTTGGGCACCTAAACATAGGCTTTTCATGTATTCCTTGCTTAGTCCATTTCTTTAGATTTAAAAATGTCACCAAAAAACCCAAAAACTGAAAATGGCTCAAGAAAAGTGGGATATAAATGAATTAAGATGTATTATTTATATGTACCAACTCCCCAGAAGGAATGGAAACATGTACTACACACATGTACTAATAAAAATTTTTTTATCTGTAGTAAAAATTAATTTTCAAGATTAAATATCCGACCCTCTTTTGAAATACATCTCTTCCATTCTTTAGGTTATGAGAGACTTAAATGATTTTTATGGCTAATTTTGCCTGCCTTTGATTTCTACCTTACACGCTAGTTTAAAATATAAGCGCTGTTTAATATGGGCCTCCACAGTCCTATTTCTCACCCAATTAGGTGGCCATTTGCTAAATCAAGAATAAATCTCAAGTTCTTTAAGATCTTCCCAATTCTTCAACCTCATCTTGTAATGCTTCACAGACCCTCAAGTAGAGCACATCAGATCAGGCGTGCTCATTTCTTTCCTACTACAGACAGCATTTCTGCTTTGGAAACTTTGTCCCATCGCTTTTGCGATAATATCCATCTATTGCTACCTAGTGAAATACTACCTATCTAATGACTTTCAGTTAATCACCTACAGCTGGAAAGACATTCTCCTTCCTCTGAACTGTAACACTTGGTGTCTGGCACATTTTCATCAGTTATTCTTGCAAGAGAACCAAGAGAGAGAAAAAAAGTTTAAAAGACACATTATCTCTCTCCATCTCCCATTAATATTCAATAATCAGCCCTTTTGCACTTCTTATATACATTTTCCTCCTCCTCATAATTAAAAGAAGATGGAAAATGCTATCATTATTTTACCATATGCCAGATACTATTTTAAGATTTTACTACCATTATATTATTTAATCTTCACTACTACTATTTGGGTATCTTATTTTTGTCCTTGTTTGATGGAACAGAAACCCAAAGCTAAAAAATGTTAGGCCAATTTCCCAATGTCATAAAGCTAGAAAGAGATAGGAACTGGATGAATTCACGTTTGGTTCACTGCAGAACCTGAATAATGCTAACTGCAGCACAATGGTGCCAAACTCTGTATGTGTGCACAGTTACAGATAAGAACAAAAGTTTTTCTCATATACAAAATACATTAAAAACTTTAGAAAAACAATGGAGAAACAAAATTTCTAAGATGAAATGTCAAATCTTGTTTTAAAAACTCTCTAGGGAATCATTATCTTAAACAGGTAGGTTCAAAAGTTACCTCTAAGTATAATTATGGTTCACACCTATACAGTGCCCAGGCCAAATTTCAAGTATCATGTTCACTCACTCACTTGGACTTTAGAGTAGCTCCATGAGAACAATATTGTAATTGTCACCATTTTGCAGATGAGCAAACTGGAGTCCAGCCAGGTGAAGTGGTTTTTCCAAGGTCACAAGGCCAATGGGATACTCCAGCTTTGCAAATAGAGAATTATGTCATCCTTCCAGAACTCTGAGATACTTATCTTCTACCCGCTAACTTTCTTTTGGTCTTAACTTTTTCCTTAGCAGACCCATAATGTACTTACTTTGGTCAGATCATAGTATTTAATAGGTAACCAGCAGCTCAAAAAACAAAATGGAAAATGATTCCTGAGTCAGTTTCGTCTGTAGAAGCAGGTTACTAACTTTAATTAACTTTAACCAGGACTGCTTGTAGCTCCATGTGAGAAAAGACACAAAAAGGCCCATTAACTCTGAACATCATTTCCATGTTTTTACTCTGTATGCCCTCGAGATAGTACTTTTTCCCTGCTGTTCTTTGATTTTTGCCTTTTTTTTCATTTTTTAAAATGTATTAAGGAAGGACGTTAGTCAAAAATTTGTCATGCATCCACTGTAGCCTGTTAATTCGTCAGACCCATCATTTCCTGTGAAACAGTAGAGACTGAGAGGAATATTGTATTTTAAGGGTTGAAGTACCTTGTTTTTATGAATCCCTTTATCCAAATCTCAACTAAATTATTTGGTTGCAAGTGTTTTCCTATATGTGTGTGTGTGTGTGTGTGTGTGTGTGTGTGTGTGTGAGTGAGTGTATTTTAAAGATATTCTCCTTAGCAAACTCTATCGCGAAAGCTGTTGCCTTAAAAATGCTGAAATTCAATTCTTACCCTTTCTGCTTACTATAGTTTAGTAGTAGTGAATGAAAACTGCTAATTTTCAAATATTTAAAGCACAGTTCTAAAAATCCCCTACCTAATTCCACACACAAACATGCTCTTAAAAACTCACATTTCCAAACGACTTATTACTTTTGTGATTCCAGGTTTTGAAGAGACAGCAGAAGGGAGACATTTCACAGCTCTGCCACTGTCCTTTTTGTATTCAATGCCAGTCACAAGGACGCCTTCCCTCTTGAAAGTTTTATCATGTACAAGGCTATTAACGTTATGAGGATAGGCTGAAGCATGAATAAATCCTGAGACTTACTGATGATGTCATTACACTGGTCAATAAAATACATAGAGGCAAGGGTTTCCCATGCTACCAGCCTCCACTAACTAAATCAGGATACACGAGCAATTAACTCTTTAATTAAGATGAATGGCTGACATTAGCCCTCCTTAAACTCTGCTCGTCGGCATTTACAAATAGAAAAAGATGGATGCCTCCTTCCCAAGAAATGTAGGTTTTATTTTTCATTCATCAGCATAGTCTCATTCTTCCGACTTTGTAAACAGAGTCACTAAAATGTGTAGGAGTGGACAGAGATTTTGTAACAGGTGCATTTCATCAGTCATGTATCTTACTATGTAAAATTCCACTTGGGAATCTATTAGGCTTTTAAATGAAGCTGACTTTATTATTATTATTATTATTATTATTATTATGATAATCAACATCATCATTGTTATTATTATTATTATTTCCCTTTTCTCCCACTGCACACAGAATCTATTCATTTGTTCTTCCCTCAGATGGTCATTGGTATCTGCTACTTTGTGGGTAAATTAGCTCAGGACTGAAAACCTACAGATATGTGCTTAAACCTGCCTCTCTCACATTACCTGGCCTTATGACCCTAATGAAGGATGTCTCTGCACTCCAGGAATAGTACTTTATTACTAGAGCAGTTGGCCCCTTAGTTCTCTTTCAGTAATATTTAATACAGTGAAAAGAAAAATAAATACATGAAGTGTTCTAGAAACAAAATAGCTAAATCAGTGGTAAGAGAAGTACAAAGTGATCCATACATGCAAATCAACATTTTCTAACAGTCACATTAAAAAAAGAAGTGGAATTAATTTTAGTATTTTATTAAACAAAACATCTGTCATTCCAAAATGTAGTTATATCATTTGTTTCACGTACAGTCTATATTATATTATTGTCAGCATTGTCTTTGCAATCTTAGGACACACTTCAGCTCAGAGTAGCCATATTTCAGGTGATCAAAAGTCACAAGTAGCTATTATTTCCCCCTTTGAAGAGCACAATTCCGCTGTTAAAATAAATATAGAGCATTTGCAAGTATCTCTTTAATATTTGTCAGTTTTAAGTGATTTTTAAACAAAATGATTCCAGATTTTAAAATCCAGGAAAGCTACTTTAAGTATCAATTTACATTGTCCATAAGGAATAGAATTTACCAGAGTCGGTATGATGCATAAGGAAAGGAATGACCACTATGAAGTCAATCCATGCATCACTGTGTGGCACAAAGTGAGAAGACCCAAGTGCAGAGGAAGCAGTGGCTATTAACTGCACACTGCAATGATAAGCATTCGGTGTTCCTTCCTTACAGCTCTCAGATATGTACTTTTCTCTAGCTGAGGTCACTGAACCTTCTGTTTTAACTGGATTCACCATATATTTATTATAGATTTATTTTATTTTATTATATAGCGATTATAGATTTTGATGTTAACAACTTTTTGTCTTCTTGCATCATCTGAAAATTTTCAATTTAGGATGTTTGATAATAATAGTGTTCACCAAATTATATTTACTTATAATTAAATTTAGTTACATAATCCCATATAAGTGCCAGGCACTTTGATAACTGTGTTTTGTATTTTATACACTAGAATCTAACTTGGAACTGTTTAAAAAAAGTGAAAAGCAGTTTTCATATTCTACAAGAAAACTCTCCCCTTTTATAAGCTGTAGATGTCTTTATTGACTGTATCTGTGAATGCATGTTGTTGATTTAAATGCCCTAGGAACAGGATCTAGAACACAAACAAAAAAAACAGTCAATAAGTATTTTTTGAAGAAATTATTTAAATAAATTTTGCATTTTCAAATAAGGCATTTACTTGATAAAAGTCTATTTTCATGTGATAGACCTTTCTCATAGGGAATTAAATAAATGTTTAAAAACTTAAACTATCTTTCTTTATTTATCAAATTAAAGGTTTCTTTACCAAACAAAAGATATACATATTTTTAAAATGATCTAACATTGTTCTCTGTCACATAGGAACTCACAGTCTCACGGAGGAGACTATGTTCAAATCAATGATTGGTATACCACATTATACAGTAAGTCAGCAGGGTAAAATGGCTATATGTTCCAAGGACCGGTAGAAAATACAGGAAAGAAGTTCTCCAGAGGGGGTTAGAAGAAGTAGTAGAACATTTCTAGAGAGCAAAGCAGGGAATGTCTCTAGCCAGGGATGTAGTAACAGATGAGGACATAATGGGCTCTTTCCTGAGTAGCCTGTGAATTAACACCTATTGGGAATTTTGAGAATCAAGAGGGTGGAAGATGGTTTGGAGCCATGTGTATGTATTTTATCTTTGGAATCTTGGCCTTTGTGTGTTAGTAGTAAGAAATCATTGATATCGATCCATTAATATGGTGAATAACTCGAGAAAACAACACTAATTGGAGCCAATAGAAGGAACAACAACAGAGAACCTGTGGGTCCATGGAGAGCTTTGGAGGATGGACACGCTGTGGGAAAGGTTTTCCAAACCATTTGTAAGGCAGATTCTCTCAGGCTGTTCAAGGCCAGGTGACTGGACAGAGGATATTAACTACTGCCCCGAAAGCTTTAAGCAGGTGAATGTTGGTATTATAAAATATTAAAAGAACTCAGGGTTTGATCTGATCATTTTTTGCTGCTTCCAGAGAAAGTTTCCAGATTTAGTAGTGTTTTCTGTCAATTTTTTGAGCAGCAGTTTTTGTAATACTGTGTGGAAAATACCCTGAACAGGGAACAAGTAAGAAAAACTGTTTCATACACTGTCTCTACAAGTAGTTTAGAAGATCCTTAACTCAGAAGAAATCAAAGACAATTGTAAGGATCAAATCTATAAATGATCTTTGACTGGAGAGAAAATACTCCTCTACTCTAAAATTCTTCATAGTTTAGTATTTGGAGACAAATTAGTAATTAAGCACATGTGTGTGATCAAAATCAGTTGCGGTAAATTTTCTGAAGGAAAGACCTTGAAATCATCCCAAATATTTCAAAAAGATATAAAGCTAGTAAAAATTTTAATGGGATTTAGGAACATAAAACAAAGCTATTTGAGATTTTTTTTCCTCACCCTAAAATTAAAACAAAACAAAAAAAAAGCAGTATGGAGTTACAAAATTAACTACCTAAATGTACCCTTTTACAAATCTTCCACAATGAAAAAGGTAATTAAAGGGCCAAGTCAAGCAAAGACACAAATTATCAAATCTCCATTGTAGCTGTTATATAAAAAATGAGCCATCATTTTGTTCTTAATGATGCAATGTGATATTACATTTTGAGTTGTAAACAGTGCAATGATTGGCCAAATGACCCTTGTGAAAAATATAAACCAGTAGCTCAATATTATGAATCTTTTTCAGGAGACATTTGGCAATTTATGATTGCCGGGATGCAATTGGTGGCTGGCATGTCTGAGGTAGAGACCAGGGATCTCTGAAAACCTGTTACCATGTGTAGGACAGTCCCTTCTCACCACCACCAACAAAAAAAATTCTCTGGTTTAAGACATCAGTAGTTCTGAATTTGAGAAATCCTGATACAGATCATGTATGAAGCTTCTCAGAAGTGTCTCAGATTTGCTGTCATAATGTGTAGAGAGAAGTCTAATATTTTAAATTAAAACATAATCAAGTGTGGCGACTCATGAATTAAGTGCTCTGACACACTCAAATGGAAGATGGAAATACAAAGTCTAGTTGCTTCGTATTCTCTGTCAATAGGCATGTTTTTCCCTGTGCATAGAAGCAATTCTATTTGAAGTCATTCATATGCCACTTAGCATTTTCTCTGGGAAATTGCTTTTTTAAAAATCCAAGGTGAAGTTGTAATGCTGGCAAAATCTGAATGCAGAAGGGTTTGTATTAGTTTTTGGCTGAGGAGTAGTTTTCTTTCCTGAGCGGGTAGCTTGGTCTGTTTATATCAGCTTGGGAAAGAAAACCTAACTTTAAAACTAGGGTCAGAAACTAAATGCGTAGCACAAGGCTGATGTTCTGTGTTAAGTAAGGTTTTAGTTACATTTCTCATTGCTGAGACGAAACACTTGACGCCCAAAGTTAAAGGAGGAAAGGTTTATTTTGGCTCACAGATTTAAGAGTTCAGTCCATAATCAGCTGGCTCCAAGGCAGGTGACATTCCAGAGGGGCAGCAGAAGACAAACAGCAGGAGCAATAAGCAACAGGAGGCAAAAGAAAATAGCAGCCTCTTTCTGTCCCTCCATATCTTAGGAAGGCTACGCGCCCTTAGGGCATGTAGCACTCATGTGCAGAACTATGTCAAACCAATCAGTAGGTTGATTTAGTAATCACACACCCTTGATGCCAACATCCCACTGTCTAGATTCAGCCACCTCTGAAAACCCTACGAGCACGTGAGGCTTTGTTGGGGGGGGAGGGGGGGTTAAATATAAGCAATAATGGGTATAATTACTTCCAGATCAAATGCAAAATAGCTGCTTGCCTTCAACTCTGTAATCTCCTTCAAGCTACATTGGCTGTCCTGAGTTTTATCCCAGGATCCATTTTACCTTTATGCGTATAGTACTGCGATGAAAGCGTGCACTTACAACACAGCCAGGAGCTCAGGAACCCTGTCCCTCGGCTGTCAAATCGGTGCCTGAAGTAATTTGGATTGGCTGTGTCTAAGCCATACGTATGCTTAAATATTTATCAGTTCAGATAAAGTAAATGGATGAAGTGGCCCAGTTGTAAGATGCTGTAGGGATGATGACACTGAGCCCTGTTGAGTAGTAAGTACTTGGGACTGATAGTGGACAGTGGGGGTGCTGGATAGTGCACGCATCTGTGAATAAGAACAGCCCTTATTCAGCCCAGCCGTCACCATATGAAGATGTAGATGGAGTTGCCAGATTTCTCAAGAGAAGAAGTGAAATCTAATTTTTTTAAACTTTGTTAACTAATTCAAATTAAAATACTATTCAATCACCGCCACAACCTATATAATCCCTTTGAGGATAGCTGTGGGGTAGTAGCTTGCTATGTCTGCTTTAGAAGAGTAGTAAAAGCAACATGGAGTCAGAGACACCAGTCCAGGTGGATTCAAACGGTAGCTGGTCTTTGAGACAACAGTGGGCTTCGTGCTTAACAAGCCAGACAGTTGGCACTTCGAGCTGTGTCTTTTATGGCATAAATCGCATTATCTCCATGTCACCACAGAAAGCTTCCATATTCCTTTGTGGAGGTCTTAGGAAAATATTTCCTATAGTTGGCATAAATATGAGCTTCATGTTATGCTCATGTGGGTATGAAATTCAAGGACTATATTCATGATTTTATATGCATCACATACAGAAAAACAAATTTTAAATACTTGCTGAGTTTCTTTCTGAGAGATTGCTAATGAAAATGCTGTATGAAATAACTTGAAAGGAAACCAGCAAAAAATGACAGAAATATTTTACTTAAAGTCTAGAAATGTGCAGGGACCCCACAATTTTGTGCCAAATAACTGATCATTTAAAGTGCCTCCCTTTCTCCATTTTTTACATTTTCTCAATATTTCAATCAACTTTTTTAATACTGGGGGAACTTTGCATGACAAAAGAAATACTTGTTGCCCTATCATCAATTTTAAGGTTTGTACCCCACAGTAATAATGTATACAACAATAGGGTTATGGAACAAATTTGAACAAAAACACTGAAAAAATGTTATTAACTTTTTTGATATCAGGACAAATTATAGAAATTTCTGTGGCGTACATTACCTTGTAAGAGACAGGTAAGCTAACTGAAAGGAAGGCAAAGGGGGATGTTTTAAAATGACTCATTCTTTATAGTTAGGTATGGAAAAACGAAACAGGATAAAGCCAATACACAGGGCTCAGAGGAGCAGAGCCACTCGCTTCGCAGAAACAGTTATACCACGGACAAGTACTCCTGAAAAGTTTTTTTTAGAAAAAGTAACTTTAATTCTTTTCTGCTATAGCTGAGCAAACTGAGTCTCTGAATGATGATATTATAGAAATTCCTAGAGTCATGGAGCTGCTTTTCTGATGACTGTCTTATGCACTGTATTTACCTCTGCGGCCATTCCTGCTGGCATATATCCTGTGGTCCTTTCAAATGGCAAGAAAATAAAAATGTGCGAAGAAACCCCCAGGGGTGAATGTGTGTGAGTCTGAGTTCACATGTACACAGGTTATTTGTTGCTAATTCTGATACATTTTCACATGGGAAAAGAAATTGCACCCAAGAAGTAAAATAAGGTTTAGTACAGTAATCTGCCAGTTTTGAGTTCCATGTTCCCAGTTACTTGTCACTGACCACACTAAACAAATATTAAGTAGAAAATTTCAGAAATACAAAATTTAGAAGTCCTAAATTGTGTGCCATTCTGAGCAGCGTGATGAAATCACTTACTGTCCTGCTCCGTCTTTCTCAGCAAGCAAATGACTCCTGTCCTGCACGTTTGTGCTCTGTCTGCTCCGTGCTCCTCAGCCCTGCAGCCTTCTCAGTTATCATAGTGTTGTGGCACTACTGTGTGTCTCCAAATATTACATGCTGTCATAATTATTATATTTTTATGATCATGATTAACCTCTTGGTGTGCCTAATTTATCAATGAAACCCCGTTATAGTTATGCATTTTTTTAATTTAAGGAGAAAAAGAAAGACAAAAATAACAATGAAACAGAATTTCAAAACAGGTTAATAGGAGAGTTACAGTAATTAATATATTGCATATGGTTGACCTCATAGTAGTTATTCAGAGTACAAGATATAAGCCGAATATCTTATCCAAACAATGTTAGAACAAACCTTTCTTTTCAATGAACTAAGAGAAACTAGCCACCATATAACTGTCTTAACTTTTTCCCTTCCTTCCTTTCCCCTTCCCCCCATATCACAGTTTGTCTTTTCTTTTGAACAGTGCACCCATGTTTATAGCACCACAATTTGTCATAGCGAAATCTTGGAAACAACCCAAGTGCCCATCAACCAAAGAATGGATAAAAAAGACGTGATTACTTTTGGCATGTGTTTAAAAACATAATTTGCACTTTGTTCCAAACTTCCCAAGATTTCAGATATTTACTGGGTATCTTCATATATCCAAAGGAAAACTACTGTGTTGTACTCTAATAATTCTTAGTTGTCTCTCATGCTGGAAAAGTCAGGCGCTATTAATGTTTGCACATAATTTAAGTTGGTCTTAGGAACTAAAGACTTTTAAGGAAAAGAAGGAACATTTATTGAGGGTCTATTGCATGTTTTCTCTTAGCATGCATTATCTAATTGTAACCTCCCAAGATCTTTGATGAGCACACCAGGAGTGTGGGCCTCAGCGAAGTAAAATAACTCACCAAGTGGTCTTGATGATCACTGGAGAAGCTGACCAAGTGGTTGGGTGGATGGAACGTGCATCTGCAATCACTGGCTGGGGTTAACCTCAGTGCTAGCATTCCCAGGACAGAAGCCTTTAGGCCATTTACATGTGTCTCTAAGTGTGAGTTTGCTCGCACAGCAAAATGAGAATAAAAGCTCATAGTAGTAAGTCTTTGGGCTGTTTGAAAATTTCATTAAATCATCCATGTAAAACACTTGGCTCATGTTTGGCCCAGAGTAAATGCTGAGGAAGTGTTAGTAGTTACTGTTACCACTGCTTCTAGGATTTCCACCTGTGGGTCTTCTGCATTTTCTTTATGCTCTTAATAAGAGCCTACCATCTTCAGATGTACCAACATGTTAAATCTTGTAATGGATATTTCTTTTTTTTTAAGAATCATAAGCATTTTAGCAGTAGTTTGCCTTCATAGTGGGTTTCTAGTGAAGAAAATGTTAATAGCACTCAGTTGAAAATTAGTCTGGATGATTGAACCCAGAATTGAACCCAGAATCCTTGAACACCTCCCCCCACCCTTTAACTAATCATGGACACCTTGACCACTTTCCTAATGCGATGCATGAAGATTAAGTCTTTTGTTTATTGATTGGCCAAATATATGCAGGGGGAATGTATGCAACTTCATCCTTGGCTGTTCTGAGGGAGACTGTTACCATGGTAACAAAGGCATCCTTTGACTCCTATTTCTACAGAGTTATAGAAATGCTTCTTAAAAATATGACAATATTTAATGTCGAATCTAAAGTAATTTTTCTCATTGTTTGGGGAGTAAAATTGATTTTCTCTGGGCAAAGTTTGTTTGGCTGCCCAAATGTACTGTTTATAGTAATGTGTTCCACCAAATTTCTTTAAAAGCCAGTTAAACGTATTTTGTCTTTACTTCTAATCTAATTTCATCATTTGAAAGTGCTTCTTGCTGCACTATGCCTATTTTGATTTGGAAGTAGTGCACATTCCATCTTTGCTATGTCAGGGTAAGGTAGAGGGGAACAGAATGAATCATTTTATTTTATTTTTTTTATCAAGACGGGTGGAGAACACATGCTTAGGTATGTTTCGGAGTCTGTGGCTTTTTCTAAAGCCGAGATTTTCAGGTGGCAGCTGGTGCCTGGTTTTGGAATCCAGTGGTTCAAAACCAATTCTTTTCCAAGAGGCATCTGTTTTAATATTTTTTTTTCAAAATTAAAAATAACTTTTGTTGCTCTCATCATAAGAACAACACATGATCATTCAGAAGATTTGGAAAATAGGGATCAGCAAAACAACAATGCTCATAATCCTATTTTCTCCGGAAACCACTGTTCCTGTCTGATAACACGTATCTTCTTCCTTGTGTGTTGATACATATATTTTATTTCCCAAAACAAGACTTGCCTACTCATGGCTATATAATTTGTTTTCTACATTTGTCCATGCACTGGAACTACTGACATGTTGAAAGATTTCTTCTAATATATTGTATGTAATGGCTGTAGAACTGTGAAATATTATTTGCTTCAATTAGTGTTCACTTTTTGGTTATTTAGGTAGGTTTTAGACTTTCCCTTAACAAAGCAGGACTGCAGTGAACTCTTTGGCTTGTTAACATCTTTACACATACACAAGGAGAAAAGAGAAAGCTAGACTTGTGTGTCTTGCTGAGATAGACGAGATAGGCAGGAGTGGCTGAAGTGGCCCTCACAGTGTCCTTTATGGGAGGACGTCCAGATTCACAGCATGGCATTGACATCCAGGAGTGGTGACAATGAACTTGATGTCATCCCGTGTGAACTTCTGCTCTTCAAACACTACAACCCAGCTTCAGCTTTTGGGGATCTTGAGAGCAATTTAGTTGTTTTTTCTTTTCCAGTCATTTAATTTAAGAATCAATTACATCCTAGTTGCCTGCTCTGCTCTGTGGTTTTTGCCACCCCCGCACCCCTCACCCCTAATCCCACTGTGCCCTGACCTGTCCACAAATGGTTAAGGTAAGGATTGTAAAACAGCCTTTAATTTCTGAGTATCCCTGGTCTGAACCCTATGTCTCCTACAAAATAGCTAATTAATATTCCCAAGACTCAGTTTTATCATCTTTCAAATGGGACAAAAAAAAAAAACTTCATGATTTTTTTTTTTCCTTAGGAGTCAGTGACTTGCTATCTGAAAAATGCTAGACAGAATATCTGACATATAGTAAGATGACGGCGATGTTGGTGCAAGTGGAGTTGGGAAATGGCGTAGAAGAGGGAATGGCTCGTTCTCCCCTGCGGGAAGCAGGCAAAGGCATTCAACTTTCACTTCTGTGCTTCACACACTAAGCACAGAGCTGTGAGCTTAAAACTCTCTTGTCTAAGTGCCAGCTCTCTGACTCACTGCCTGACCTTGGGTTAACCACTTAATCTCTCTCTGCCTTGGTTTTCCTCTCCATAATACGAGCCTAATAACTCTTGCCCACCTCACTGGGGCAAGGATGATTAATCAGTGTTTATAAAGCTCAATAAATCCTTTGGGTATGAAGTGCAGTGAGATTGGAAAGCATTATTACTATTAGCTGCTTTTTTAATATCTAAACCAGCATGCCAGGGACTGCTGAACGGAGTGCCGTGGAACTGGACCCTCATCCTACACCATTGTCAGGAATCTCAGTCTCTTTAGCCCTACCCCTGTGTATTATCAGTTTTTCTACTGTTGCAATGTTAACTCTTCAACAAGCTGCAATCTGTTTACTGCTTAGACCCAAGTGCCCATAGCCATCCGTACTCATAAGCAATGTTTTACTCCTTCAACAAATAATTATTGAGCAGTTGGAAGGTGTCATGCTGGATACTGGCGAGGACATACAGAGATGTGTGAGGATCAATATGGTCCCTGCACTCAAGGTGCTTAGTACCTGGCATACAGGATATTCAGAGTCAGCAAAGTCTGGCTGCTAGGGGTGATATCTAAATGATAATTAAGAGAAAAGCAACCTGATAGCCACAGGAGTGCAGAGGAAAGGAGAGAGCAAAAGCAAAGCATGTTCTAGCCAGAAGAAAAATTACTATAAAAGCACTAGAATGAGAGAGGGCAAGATCCGTTAAAAGAAACTGAAAGAAGTTTTTGTACAAATGATACTAAGAAAGGAGAAGTATCATTAAAAAGGTTACTTCCAACATGGTCGTGGCCCGATTGCCAATGTACTGCCTTTAATACACATGGTGGCCTCCAGTAATGGTTCCTTTGTAACTGGACATCTTAGGAGACTACATGCTCATCCTGTATGCTTCAGCTTATTAGTATTATTACTAATAAGCATATTTTGCCTGACTATTCGCTATTGTCCCAATCCTATCTGATTTTCCTTATAGCCATCATCTGCTCTTTAGTATAGCCGTCAATCTTAAAGATGATAGTCTAAATTTTTAAAATCTAAAACTATGGACACATAAAACAAAATGGAAGCAAATTTAATAAATCAATAATGCAAAAATAAAAGCAGAAACAATTCTACTAGGAGTGAAGTTGAATGTCAATAGAGTAGACCTCTATGTAGCTATGGAAGGATTGTGTGTAAATTAGGTTCTTTGTATGTAATATGTGTTATCCATTAATTTTGGGAGCATGCACTGTAAAACATTTGAAAATAGCTCGAGTAAGTATACGTATCAAAACCTAAATGATGTGATGAGGTCTTAGACAGGAAGCGACAATTATATTAAAAGAATTAGACCCCCCAAAAAAAGAAGAGAAAATAGAAACTTGTTAGTAATAAATATAGAATAAAACTCTAATCAACACCAGAGTTAATCACCTCATTTGGTAACTGACAGTTCGATGAAGTTTCTGTTTTAAAATCGGGGGAAAGCAGGCTGCCAAGTTGTTTTTGTCACCTGGTATAAGTTGAGCTATAGTGCGAGATGGTAAAAAACCTTTCTGGTTGGATTTTATCTCTTATAATCTCAAATGAAAACTGACACTCCATCTGGATAATGTCCAACGTGACACATTTTGGGAGTCATCAACTACCTAGCCTTACAAATCAAGAACATTGATTAAATAATCAAGATTTCTGAAAAGCCTTGAGGGAGCCACACGTCTTTTGCATCAGTAATTGCCATTCTGTTTGTAGCGCAAGGTATTTCTGCGCTCTCGATGAAAACTTATGTTTGACACGCTGGCACTGAGTGTTTTATTTGTGGGTTAGCAGGAGTTTGACATTCTTAGAAATAGTATGATAGCAAATATGGAAATTGCGAGGTCTAAATAAAGCCTTAAACTAATGAAATTTGTCACTAAGAAAATGAAAAAAGGTAAGTAATTATTTGGTTCTTTATTTTAAGGGAAGAATAAAAATAATGATATCTTGCTGAGCATCCACGAAAAGAAACACTTTCATTGCTGTTTCTGATGGTCGGCAATATACAACAATATGTATGTAATTATTATCCATACATAAATTAAAAAGTCACTTCTCCCTTATATTGAATAGAACTGTTCAGGAAGAAAATTCTTCTTACAACACATGTTCAAACATACCTTTATGGAGATTTAAAATAACCACTACCCAAATTAGCAAGACAGTGATTAGAATGGCAACTGATTTCCCAGAATTGCATTCATGAAGGAACAATTCTTTCATTAGAGGTATCAAAATTAGTCCAGAGAATACCAATGAACATGACAAATGCTGCATTCAACTTTAGCCCTAGGCAAAACTGTTCATTTGGTGAAGTTATTTTTTGCCATTTCTCCATATCCCTTGGAAGAATTTTGTTTCGGATGTCATTCAATCCGTATTTATTCCTCGACTTGTATTTATTTATTTATTTATTTATTTATTTTTTGAGAATCTACTGTATAGCAAACATAAATCCCAGTGTTACAGATATGATAACGAAAATAACCACCGAACACCTTGTGTGTATGGAGTTCCGGAAATGTGGATGGAGTCAGACATTATAACAACTGAATAAAGTTATGCAAAACTCTTGGGTAAGAGTAAATGCAGTAGCTGTAAAAAAGTAAAGCATCATGTTAGAAAGTGTCTGGGGTGGTAAGTCTGTTGGTCTGGGAGGACCTCTCTACTGAGCCACTGTGAGGGAATGCGGAGGATACTGACAGATACGAGCACTGCAAGGTCTTGAACTGGGACCAGTAGCCTGCTTGGCATTTGATGGCCTCTAAGATCTGAATGCCAGGAGTGTAAGGAAAAAAGGGAGAACAGTTTATAGCGAGGTAAAACAAGATAGGACTGTTTGCTCCCAAGTAGGAAGCTGTGATAAAAACTGTATTTTCAATGTGGTCGGAATGCATTTCACAGTCATAGTGTCTGTTTTCTTCCTCCCTTGTTTTGGAGAGTCTTCTGCTACTGTAGCTCTTCTAGCAGCCCCTTGACCTGTGATCTTTTCTTATCTTTCCTCATGAAATTTACCTTTCAACTTCTCACTCTCTCAGATACCTGCCAGGTAATTTGTAAATGAATCTGATAAACCAAAATGAATTAGAGCATGCGTGGTTAATGTGACTTAAAATGATACCCTCTAAGATGGCATCTTTTGTTTAAAACAGCTGGTATTATCTAGACTTCAAGGAGTACTTTAAAAACTATAGCAATTAAAAAAAAAGAACAGTTTAAGCAACTGCTTTTCTTTCTCTCTTTCTACAAAGAAATGTCCTTGATTTTTTTTTTAACTCTTCAGTGAGCTAGCTTAAAGTCAGACAGGATTGGTGTCATCTTTGGGCTTTTACTGTTCTTCTGCTGTGTGTATTCCTATGTATGTGCATTTCCAAGGACTGGAGAGGAAACCAAATCTCCTTCATTCTGCAGAAGTACTTCAACACTTAGCTACAGTCCAAGCCTCTCACCTTCAGTTTTATAATGACTGTGATTTATTAACCCCATCCTGTGTGCCAGACCCTATGCTCAGTACTATATAAACCTGATTTCATTTAATTCTCACCACAAATCCTATAAATACCCAATTTATAGACGAAGAATCTGAGGCTAAAGGATTTGTCTACCTTACTCTATATTGTGGACCTGTGAGGAGAACAAGGTCTAGAAGTGTAAAAAGCACTCAATAGCAATCTGCTAAGTAAATGCATAATTGCTAAAAATTAATTAGTTCATTAATTAGAATGACCATTCAGTCTGCAGGTAAGTGGAACTATGATTGAAGTCAGTCAGCCCTTACCAACTTTGAAGCCCTCACTACCATATACACCAATGCTTTCTTCATTTACTGTAGCGTGAGTTCTGATTTTCTGTTCCACATCTTACAAGATAATTTATTCAAAGAGAACAGGATCACACTCGGTGAGGCAATGTGTTCAGTCGTTGAGAGGACTCCCCCCCACCACTTTTTTCTGCTCCTGGGGAGCAATTTGCTGGGTCTCCTGGGGGGGAAATTAGGTTGATTAGATAACTAAAGTCTGATAATAATGTTACTTTGATAAGACCGAAATAACCCAAATGTGTTTGTAAGAAACACACACTCAGATGCACATGCACTTGCTACAAATGGGCAAATGCCACACAGAGCAGAAGAGAATATAGTTCTTGCCTCCGGTCAGTGTCTGGAACCAAGCACGCTTGTTTTAGAGTAGTGTTCAATATCATACCAGTTACAAAGAAAATACTCCTGTGGTGTCTAAGAATGTGATAAGAGTTATCTTCAAGGAATACAATTTTGTTCTTTGATTTTAGCAAGATCTACACATCTCTGTCAGAAGCTGAATGAGTGCCAGAGTCTTTAAAACAGAAACAAACAAGCGCGTGGTTCTGATTCATCTTTTTTAGCAGTCACACTGAACTCTTGGATGGGCACTCTCCTGCACAGATGATGCTTCCAGTTGCATTATAAACCTGAGCTTAAATATAAATTGGAGAAGATTTTCCCAAAATTGGCTCTTGCAAAGGACATATTCAGTGAGTCGCTGAGTTGGAAGAAAACATTCCTTTATAAAATACTTACAGGAAATAGAGCAAATGATCTGACCTCTTAGCGGTTCACAGAGAACATTCCTAAGGAGTCTAAGAGATCCTAAAAGGTAAATAAATAAATGACAATGACAACAATTTGTACAGCTGTTTCCTATGACCATACTGATTTGGCCACGAGAAATCATAACAACCCATGGAATCAGGGCTGCATGGAATCTCTTTTGGGAAATATTGTGTTAGGAACTTTAATTTGTTTACGATAGATAAAAAAGTAAAATTCTTCTGTGTTGACACAGCTGTCATAACCTCTAGTGATCTGTGGGATAATTTGTAAGATTTTAGAGGAGAAACATGTTTGAGGTAAAGTGCACTATTTTTATACATGGCACAGCTACTTCTGGCTCTCTAACTGCAGGCGGTAAAATGTGGCAGGTGAGAACACTGGCTCTAAGTTCCGAGCCCTGGCACTTACAACGTCCGTGACTTTGCACGACTCTTCAGTTCTTTGAACTTGACCTATAAGTAGTACTTAGCTCAATGGAAATTATGGAGATAATGTAAACAAAGTGCTTTGCATTGTGCTGGGCAGATATCAAGAGTTCATTCAATGGAACCACTTTAGCTTTTTTCCTTCTCAAAGGTCTGCGTGGAATTACCCATATTCTCTTACAGAGCCCTCTTCTTGTCAAGGTATGCATTTGTCAGAAGGCCAAGTGGATATTAAGTATCTCATATATAGATCTCAGTAGAGTAATTCAGCTGTATAGGTACAGAATTCAAAACCATGTCTTGCAAAGGTACCGGCATTCTTCTTTAGTTGTAACATGCTGCTTAGAGGCACTCCGAAAAGCTATTAGCACAAAGCTCACTACACTAAAACTAACCCCAACGCTAGAAAACCAGTCTTCTACAAAAGTCCATGAATATCATTTATGCTGTCACTTAAGCCATGTGGGGTTGTCCCCTTAAAAATCAAAATGAGTCTCATAAAATAATCACATTGGGAAATCTGTAGTATGTCATCATGGATTAATGTTTACTGTAAATACAGACCAGCAATTGCCAAACAAACAACTGTGTTTGCAGATATACAAGTCATTGGTGGAACCGCAAACAAGTATTTTAAATTAGCCACAAAACCATTTGCTGCTTACACATCTGTAACAGACATTCATAAGGGAAAAATTGCACTGCAGGTTTACAAAAAGACTTTGTGCTTAAATTCATAATGAATTAAGTAGTATTCCTATATGTTGGGTGTATTGTTTATTTTCCAGGAAGAACATGATAATAGTTATTAATATTTTAAAGTGAGTATGTATTATTAATCTTGTTATTCCTTTGCTCCAATCTAAAAGTGTCCCATGTCATTCAGAGTTAAAGTGAACGTCCTTGAAATGGGCTTCAGGACTCCTTGATCTTCTTTTGCCTCATCCCTACCTACTTGTCCTGGCTGCAACAAACCCCACCATCTTTCTTGTTCCCAGCATGCTCTTGCCTCCAGCTTGAGTGTATCGTTTCCCCTGTGCCTTACATTCTCTTCTTCCAGATATTCATACAGCTAGGCCCGCAGTTTCCCGAGTCTCCACTCACATGTTACTTGAGGCCTTCGTGTGAACTCACACGACTTTCCCCAGTATTTGCTCCTTGCAAACCTGCTTTACAGTTTTCCATAAAACTTAATGATATCTTACATGGGCATACCTGTTCCTCAGAGCCAATGAATAATTTCCAAAAATGTTGCCAGGCAATTGTTAAAACATTTTAAGTTGAAATTAGCCACGTTGGAAAATTTACACTATGGAAATTGGCAAAATGCACCCATTCAGTTCTTTTATCTATTTAGTTAGCTTTTGAAGAGTTGATTTACCAGAACACCACAAGGCACAATATGTATTTACTTGTTTAAATATTCATTGTTGTCTACCACTAGTGCATAAACTCAATAACAGCAGAGGAATTTGTTTTGCTTATCACTGTTTGTCTACTGTCCTGGATAGTGTCTGAAATTTTATTAATGAAGTGTGGTGAATGAATGATTGATGAAAATACAATGAATTAGGGTTTCATAATCTTTAATATTTTTGAAGGAGTAGATTAATCCTTTCATTCATTCACTAATTTAGTCTAGTCCTTCAGTAGATATTTGTGAGAACTCGTGCTAAAAGGAGTTAAACTATTCTAGAACTTGAAATATTCTACCAAAATTACAAGAAATAGTCCTTACCTTCATGGAGCTTATATTTTGGTAGTGAAGAAAAAGATCAGTCAACTAACACAAACATTGATCGACCCTATAATTTCAGATACTGCTAATCACTAGTAAAACACAACATTGACAACATGATCACAGGTAGAGAAGGACTTTAACATGAAGATATATGGTAAAATTTTCTGAAAGTTGATGTTTGAACTATGGCATGAATGATTTTAAGCCAGTATCTTAGTTACTTTTCTCTCATTGCTGGGACAGAATACCTGACAACCAAAATGAAGGAAGGAAATGTTTATTTAGCTCACAGTTTGTGGACGTTTCAGCCCATACTCAGCTGGCTCTCAGGCAGAGCAGCATGAAACAGGGTCAACACTTCCAGGTGGCAGAAGACAGCAGAAGCAATGAGAGCGAAATGGGGGGAAAAGAAAGCCTCTTCTCTTCCTTTATGTTGTAAGCACTATAAGGCGAGTGTAGCACTCACAGTGTTTCTGTGCCGTCCTCTTGTAAAGGCTCTGTATGTTTACAAAGTAAGGACCCTGGACCCCTGCTTAGTTGCTTAAACTTTTAAACTCCTTAAGGTGACCGTAACAGCCAGCCAGGCTCTGTTGGAAAGAAAGAGCATTCCAGGCAGAGGCCATAACCAAGCATAGTGGCCTGACATAGGGATGAAGGTGGCGAGCTGGACAGTGTGGTCACTCTGTTCTTGCAACAAATTGGTTACGGCAGGGAATGGTGGTGGATGAGGTTAAAAAGGCAGGCAGGGCCAGCTCACTCAAGGCCTCACAAGTCATGAGAAACTGTTAGAGAGTGACATGATCTAATTTAAAGTTTACAGAGATCATTCTGGCAGTGGAGGATGGTCAGAGACCAATTAGAGGTTATTGCGGTGCAGCGGTCAGCACACATACTGCAGAAATATAATAGACGGGACTGAAGAGCATGGACCCCATGAGGTCCTGACAATTTTAGAAGTCAATTTAACCAAATCTTCCACAGATTTAAAAATCTTTGTTTTTTATATGTTGCTTAAGAAGAGATAGGAAGTTGAGTATCTAGCAGTGTTACTAATAATTAATGTCACCTCAATCTCTAACCCAGGGAAAGAAAGTACATTTTAGTTTATCTCAATTGAAATTTTATATGTAAAAATCCTGGATAAAATATTGCCATGCTAGACAAAGCAAAGTGTAAAAAGAAAAGACCCTGTGTAATAAAACCTGTTTTCTCTCAAGAATTCATAGATCGTTTAGCATTAAAAATTATTAACATAATTAGGCTAAGGGCATAAGGTTGCAACTCCAAGTATAATAGGAAACTGCCCAAATAATATAAAATAAACTAACGTGATAAAAATAAATATCCATTCTTGATTTTAAAAAAGAAAAAATCCAGCAAATCTTCAAAGACATTGTTAATATAATGAAGATACTTATCGAAGAATTACAGCAAATACTATAATGATAAAAGTTAGAGATAGTTCATTTTAGGTTAGTAGGTGTAGCTCAGTGATAAAGGTGTGGAAGCATGCAGGAGGCCCTGGGTTTTATCCCCAGCATCACAAGGGATGAAAAGGAAGGAGGGAAAAAAGAGAGGGAGGGAAAGAGGGAGAAGAAGGACTGAACACTAGAAAAATGGAAGAAATGAAAAGAAAAAGGAAGAAAACAATTCATTTTTAAAGTCAAGGAAAAATCAGCATTGTCCATTTTTTGTCCATGCCTACATTCTATGACATTCGTAATCTGACATTGGTTAAATAAAAGGGGGTGGGGGACGTGAAGAATTGAAATGTTTTAATTACGTGTACCAGTTCCCTACAGTGAAGGTAAACACTATGTGCTGCAAACATGTACTGATAAAAACTATTTTTTTAAAAAAGTTCCTAACCAGGACAAAAAAATAAGAAAAATAAATGTATACAGGAAATGGAGAAAGTGATATATTCGTTATTTACTTGAGACTAACAACAAATGATTAGAACCTAACAGAGCTATATATCAACCTAATTATATTCCTATACACCTACAATAAACAATTTAAAAATGTGGGGTTTTTTTTATTAGATTTCTCTTAAACCTATGAAGTACCTAGGGATAAATGTAACATGAATTTTATGAAGAAACCTACAAAGTATCTAAGAATAAGTATAATGGAAATTTGTGCAAAAGATTATAAAATCTCCCAAATTCAGAAGATAAAATGAACAGAACATTATGCGTATTTGCTTATTAAAACTTATATGTTACAAAAATACCAATAACAAGGTTAAAAGGAAGTCACAAATGTATTTATGCCAACCATATAATTCTTGAAGGATCCTCATTCCTAATATATTGAGACCTCTTATAGTATTTCAGTGAATTAGCACTGAGCCCAGTCCTGGGTCCTCTTCTCTAGCTTGTTTGCTTGCTGACCTCAGCCAGCTATTGCCAACTGTGGCCTTGATGAAACTGGTCCTTCCTGACCTTCCTACCCCAGCTGATTCGGCTGATGCGTCCTGTGCTTCCAGGATACAGCATTCTTTGACTCTTTCAGTTCTCTATCTCTCTCTCTCTCTGAGACAGGGTTTCATTCTATAGTTTAGGCTGACCTTGAGCTTGCTATGTAGCATAGACTTTCACATCAAACTGAGTGCTTGATTCTTCTGCTTCAGCCTCCCAAGTACTGTCTTCTTTTCTCTCATTTCAAAATAAATCCAGAATCTAACCACTTTGTGTTTGTACATTACAACATGCATTTTAAACCACTAAAAGCTCTTCCCACTGTTAGAACAATAATCCCCTCCTATTTGGTCTCCTTGCTTCTAATCTTTTTGTAAAATAATTTTTTTTTTTTTTTTTTTTGCACTGGGGATCGAACGCACAACCTTGCGCCTGCCAGGCAGGCACTCACGCCACTAAACCAAATTCCCAGCCCTGCTTTTTGAGACAGGGTCTCACTATGCAGTTCAGGCTGGCCTTGAACTCACTTTGTAGCCTAGGCTGGTTTCAAACTGACAACGATCCTCCTGCTTCAGCCTCCCGAGTAAAATCATTTTTTGACACACAAAAATCTCTACAAAACCAATGTGTACACCTTGGTGAGTTTGGAGAAGGGTGTGTGGTCATGAAACCATCACTGTAATATATGTGATGAAACTATCCATCACCTACAAAAGTTCCCTCCTACTTCCTTATTTTATAATTACTGGTTTTTTTGGTAGTACAAACAAATAACGTAGTATCTGCCATCTGAACAAAGTATATGCACACAATGAAGTATTGCTGATTATGTGTGTTATGGTATGCAATAGAGCTCTAGGACCTACTTATCTCCTATAATAAAGCCTTTGGACTATTGGACTAATACGTCTCCATTTTCCTTCCCCTCGGTTCCTGCCAAGCACCACAGCATGATCTGCTTCTGAGCTTAAGTAACGCAGGTTACTGTATAAGTGGTATTATAGAGTACTGTCTTTTTTGTGTCTGGATTCTTTCATTGAGGTTAATGACTCCTAGGTTTATCCATGTTATGACCAAAGGCAAGATTGCCTTGTCTCTCTAGGTTGTATCACTCCCCCTTACAAGAATGTGCTACATTTTCACACAGCTTCACTAATTATCAGTGAAATTCAGATCCCAACCACCAAGCGATATTGCCTCACACCTATTAGGTTAACTATTATCAAAAAATAAATAGCGTTGAAAATATGGAGAAAAGGGAATGCTTGTACATGGTCAGTGGGGAAGAGAATTTATAAAGCCATTATAGAAAACAGTACAGACATTTCCCAAAAGCGTAATATCAGAATTATCATGTGATCAAGAAATTCAAGTTTTTACATACGTAGGTAAAAAAAATTGAAAGTAGAATCTTGAGAGAAATCTGTATTCCCCTGTTCTTCACAGTATTATTTACAAGAACTAAGACAGAGAAATAAATTAAACGTCCATCTGTTTCCTTCTTATATTAGCTTCACATTATTACAATAAAATACCTCAGGCAATTAAGTTAGAAAGACAAAAGATTTAATTAGCTCACCGTTTGGAGGTTCAAATCTAAGATCAAGTAGCCCTATGACTTTGGGCCCCTGTGGAGGTGGCATGCCATGGCTGTATCAGTCATTCTTCTGTCACTGGAACAAAATCAGTGACCACCCACAATTTAAAGGAGAAGAGGTTCATTTTGGCACATGATTTCAGAGGATTCAGTCCATTCTTAGCTAGCTCAGGGCACAAATGGCATGGTGAAAGGGCATTTGGAGGAAAGCTGCTCATGGCAGCCAAGAGACAGAGAAAAAAGGAGGAGCTGGAGACAAGGATACAACATTTCAGGTCACACCCCCAATGACCCACCTCCCAATATTATGTTTAGCTATAAACTCAGTAATGGGCTAACCAGCTGAGAGTATAGTACTGTCATGATCCAATCACCTCCCAAGAGTCCGAGGTCTGAATAGATGAGAATTTTGGTTGACACTTTAAATCTAAACCGTAACAATGGCAGTAGAGTAGGATGCATCTCATGCTCATTATGAGCTAGAAGGCAAAGAGAAAGACAAAGAGACTGGGGTCTCATGATCCTCTTTCCCAACCCATCCCCCAAAACCTAATGAGTTCAGATAGAGTCTGCTTCCCAAAGGTCCACAGTGTCTCCCAACCCACTACCCTGGGACCAAGCCATTGACATATAGAATTTGTAGGAATATTATTCACATTCAGACCATAGCATCGATTAGTGTTATAGAGAAACCAGTGTTCATCTTAAAATTCAAACTGCTCCCTATAAGAACAATGAATGAACAATGATGAATGAAGACATTCCAACTCTCTTTTCTCTTTTGCTTAGTCTCGACCAGTCACCTACCATCCTCTCTGCTGTTCTGAGCAAATAACAGACAACTTCCTTCCTATAACACGTGGCTCTGTTTCCTTTTTCCGTTTTCCATTTGTTACTATTTAGTCAGCTCTCGTGACAAATTCTAAGCCTGACCAAAGCTTTCCTCAGTGAAGATTTTTCTGACCACAACCTTTCATGACACAACTTGCACCATTGTTTTTACTGTGATCTTTTCCCTTTTATTTTACACCACCTTGAAACACAGCAACTATCTTATTTAGTTTCATATTCGCTATTTGCACCCCTGCAAGAATGTAAGCTCCATTAGGGCAGGCATTTTGTCGTTGGGCAATGATACCTTCTGAGCATCAGAAAAGACCTGGAAATAGTGAGTTTCAATAAGTACGTGGAGAATAAATGAGTGAAGTAAAATCAACATGAAAACAGAAAAGCAAAAATTAGGGAAGAGATAAAAACACAATTCACTGAACAGAACATCCAAATCAACAGTAAACATAGAAAAGCTGTTCGACTTCTAATAGTCAATAAAATAAAAAAACAAATCAAGATAGCATTTATTCTCCTCTGCCTGGTAAAACAAATTAAATATGGTAACACAAAGTATTGTTAAGGGTTTGTGGGAGTAAACTGTGACAGATCTTTGGGTTTGAATGTAAGATTTAGCAAAGATATTGGAGTTCATTTTAGTAATACTGGATAAAATTATCTGTACCCTCCAACCCCCCAAAAATGTTCTAGATATATTCCCCAAATAAACTCTTCTACCTGGGAAAGGAAATTTTGGCAGCACTGCCTGTAATGGTAGGGGGTGGGGGGTGCAGTGAGGAATGTAATCTAAGCTCTTTCAATAGTAAAAATACAAACAAATTATGGTTTATTCTTGAAATGCCATTTTGTACAGGTGTTAAAATTAAGCCAGAACTGCATATATTAGTGTGAATTTTAAAAACAAAAAGGAGAACAAAAATTGAAGGATGTACAAACATGTAATCCTGTTTGAATTCTTTAAAGTCACAGAAAAATAATAATTATATTTTATATGGCCTTATGTCTGTTTGAAAATGCAAACAATGTATAATATGTCAGTACCTACTTCAGGGAGTGATGGTATTTGGAAGGGAAAAGAAAAGACTTGGGCAATAGGGATTTTGTCCAATGATTTATTGGTACCTGTTAAAATCCTTTAGAAATAAGTATGATGATTATTAGTATTTGCCTAATTTCAGTTGTGGAAATCTTTCATATTATTTTGCATAATATAATTCCAACTTTTAAAAATTAAAATGTTTTAAACTAACATTTTGGTACCAGAAGGAAATTATAAAATTCTGTTGGGAGAGGTGAAATATAAGTCTATTTGGAAGCAGGAAAATGTGACTTTAAACAAGGGGGAAACAGACAATAAAAGAGAAGAGATAATAGAGTAAATCTAGATGACACGTATAGGATAGCAAAACAAAGGCACACAGAGAGCTGTTGGGTTTGACAAAAGACAGTCATTTCTTCTACAAGAAGAGAGAGGAAAGAAATAGTGACTGAAGGTACACCATTGTATTCAAGATGCAGAAAAGAAGGGTAAAACTGGGTTGGTTGGTGCCTGCCTATAATCCCAGCTACTGGAGAAGCTGAGGCAGGAAGATCTGTAGTTCAAGGCTGACTGGGCAATTTAGCAAGATCATACTAAAAAAAAAATAAAATCAAACTTAGTTCTCCTAGAGAAGCTGAGGACAATGAGATCTCAAGACTATTTCCATAGAGAAAAATGATTAAGCGTTTTGGTATTGGAATAGACAAGAGAAGGCTAGAAACCTCCACAGATAAGTAATAAAAAGCTGAGAATTAAACTGTAGAGCTACCTAACTGCCTTATAAGCCCAATTCATTAGAAACTAGTGAGTTTTGTTCTGTGCTTGATTTTTTTTAACTTTCTCCAAAAGCATTCAGTAGCCAAGGAATTTTTAAAGTGAATAGAATGGTTTATTCAGGATTTAAAAAAATCAACACAATTATAAAAGAAAATGATAAGGAAAGCATTAAATATATAGTATTAGCAAGGGCATAGATTAAATAGTTAAATTTGAGGTCAAACCTGGGAAAACAGGCACATGAATCCCTCCAAAAACTCATAGAATAAGGAAATAGTAAAAAATGGAAAACACAGGAAGCTGAATTCATCATGAATAGAAAAGTGTGATTTTTTAGCAAGACTAGAAAATGGTAAATATGAAAGCAAAAGAACACTGGGTACTCTACTGTCTTGACGATTATATCTTAGGTATTACTCTGTTCAGGATAAAATCAAGAAGTGTTTAGCAATGGGACCACTGAGTAAAAAATGATCTTTAAACTGTGGACTAGTCATGGTTGACAGAAGTGGCACACACCTGCAATCTCAGCAATTGAGTGACTGAGGCAGGAGGATCACTGGGAATTCAAGGCCAGCTTGGACTACACAGTGAGTTTAGATCAGCTTGAACTACAAAGCAAAACCCTGTCTCAAAAACAAAAGCAGGAAAGAATAGCAGGAGGTGATAAAAATCATGAAATGGAAAGTTTCCAGGATACTTATTGAATTATTAAAAAGAGAATGCTGCTATTATTTTTTTAAAAAAGTTAAAGAGTATTGATTTTATCCAAATTTTAGTGATTATTTTACCTTATATGATATTATTTGAGAACTGTCTATGTCGATAAAGTGTAGATCTATTCAGTATGTATTTAAATTTTTCTATAGTATGACTTTGTATAAATATGCCAATTTATTTCCCATTCTGTAACTTGTGGGTTTTTTTGTTTTGTTTTACTCTGACAAAAAAAAAATACAAACCAAAACAAAAAAAAAAAACCTACCATGAAACATTTTTTGTTATGTATACATGAAGGGATATCTCTAGGGCATTTATGTGAAGGAGAAGTTGCTGGGTCATGAGTTATATCTATCTTCAACTTGAGTATGCAAGGTTCAGAAAGATACATACAATAAATAACATTTCCATAAATTTTTATCACTCATGAACTTTACATACATGTATTTCAACTAAAAAAATATATAAAATTTGGTTAGGGAGTAGAAAAGTAAATATGGGGACAATGGTTACTCCAAAGTAGGAGAATTAGGTATATACGCTTTTCTTCAATATGTTTGAAATATTTCAAAATAAAATGATAAAAATGTTATATAGAACTTTACAATACAAAGAATGACCATCTATGTATGTAGTTTTTAAAGTAATAGTTTAGGAGTTCTGAGGTTTCTAAAATTGAAATCCAAATAAGCTTAAGAAACCCGAGTGATTACAAATCTATGAAACAGCCTCACCGAAGGATTGGAATGAAACATGCTGACATAAAGAACATTGGAACTGAGTTCTCCCTGTAAGACTAAAATCAAAACAGAGTGCTCATAAGTACTCTGGTACTTTGGTTGATAAAGTCAACTTCCACAGTAGTACAAGTAAGCAGTTTTGAACCTCCGTACATGAGTCCTGGAACGGAACAACTAGAAAACGAATGGCAGATGGTAGAAGCCAGGTTTTTCACTTTCAAAAATAATTTACGTATAACCAGAAGGAGAGAGGTCTAGAATGATTCATGTAGAGATGGAATGGAGTTCATCACTATACATTCACATTTACCTTAGCGTAGTTATGAATGGTTACATAGTTTAAAATGTACCAATTGTGTAGCTGGTTAGAATGCTCACATAGAAAGTATTTTTCTCTCAGGTCCAGAAGCAATGACTTCTCAGTAGTTTTGGGCATATCTCAGGCCTAGATTTCAATATTCTCCTTCATTGAATGGAACCGTGAAGCTTTGGAAGAAGAACTGAGTGCAGGACTAGGGAAGAAATTGAACACGATGAAATTGAACATCTTGTAATGCCAAGAAATAGGGTTGTCACTGAAACACACCAACAGAGATTGGCTATGTGAAAGGGATATACCAGTCAAACAAAAGCACACCAAGTGGCTCCATTTGATACAATTTGAATAAAAATAGACATAAATGAAATTATGTTGTCAGTATAAATTATGTGTCCATAACTTTGCAGTGATAGAAATAAATTACCCAGTAGATAAATAAATGGAAAAGAAAAGCCATGTCCTCCATGCGAGAGAGTTTTGTGCAATGCATACAGATACTCTATCCTCAAAAGGTTGGAACAATATTCTGTATTCCTTGAGTGTGAACTTCACATAGTGATTTCCTTACAGAGCACACAGTATGGAAAAACTAATTTTATAGTAATCAAACAAATCATACTTTAGGCAGGTGATCACATTCAATGTCATCAACCATAAATCATCTTTGCTATGATCTGATATACATGACACTTTATGGATCCTCCCCAAAATATATAAAATCAGCCTACTTCTTAGGAAATCCCAATCAAAAGATGGTTTTCAAAATGCTTGACCACACCTCCTCAAAACAGTCAATATACCAAAAACAAGGAAAGTCTAAGAGTCTGTCACAGTCATGAGGAGATACGAGAAGTAAATATGGTATCCTGGATGGAATCTTTAAAAAAATCAGGTAAAAATTACGGAAATCTGAGTAATGCACAGATATTAGTCAATAGCATTGTGCCAGTATTGGTTTATTAATTTTAACAAATGTACCATGCTCATACAGTATGCTAATGATATGGAAAACTGGCTGTGGCTCTTTAGAACCGATCTTTCTTCACAAATTTCTAGTGAATCACAGACAAAAAGTTTATCTGAACATTGAAATGGTTGATTTTCATACTTTTCATAGCAAGTGTATTCAAATAGTTATAATTAATTTTGATTTTGTATGTTATTAGCAGTGCTACATTGAAGCTTTATTCTATATCTTTGTGTGCATGAAGTTATTGATTATTGATTAAACAGGTATATCTGTGAAAAGATTCTCTATGAAAATTGTATATAATCACAGCAATATATGAAAGCCCAACTTTCATACACTACCTGGAACACTAAATATTAACATCTGCTTAAACCTGGATAAATAACACTTTATTTTACTTTGAAAGGCCACATTTTAAAAATATCTTCATTGGTTACTTAAATTTACCCCTGTATAAATTTCAAGTTAATTTTCAGTATAGTTTATTGAACTCCATTATATTACTGGGAAGTTTTGCACACATTCTTTTACATTATCTTTATTATCCCTTGCATCTGGCTGCAAGTAATAGGAAACTCAATTAAATCTGGCTTAAGCAACAAGAAGAAGCTATTATCTTGTGCAAGAAGCCCAGAGGGAAGATGGTCACAGGAATAATCCACCTGCTTATTCATGTCAAGGTTCTGATATTTTCAGCAAGACTTGCCCTTATTTCACACAAGATGACTATGGAAATCTCAGAAATCAAGAGGAGAAGGAAGCAAAAACTTCACATAAACATCTCATTTCTGTTTTTAAGAATAAGGAAAAATCTAAAGCTACAGCACCCCAGGCTGATTTCCCTTCATAATTTGTGGACAGAAATGCAATGCATGATAATATCTAATCAGTAATAGCTTGCCACAGGGAAGGAGACATAATTTAATTAGGCACATCAACAATTTTATGTACCTCTGCTGTCTTCTTGATACTGGAGAAGGTCTAGCCATCCTGAAAAACTGGACAATTTGGAAGAATGTGAACAAAATAAGGAAGGAAAAAGTAAGGAATTGCTGTGGGGTGAGCAATAAACTTATTTTTCTTGTCATTATTAGTGTCCACAGTCAATTTTCATGCTTATTTAACCAATGACAATTCTGTGCCTCAGAGACTGTGAATAGCTTGCTTAAGACTACTCAGGAACAATGGCTAACCAGTATGTGTAAAGAATCTATGTCTCTAATCATAGCAATAGTTTTTATTATAATTAATTTTTCAACAGAGATAAGTGGTATGAATTGAATACACCTTAAAATTATGAACAGAACTATAGGAAAGAAGGATGCGAATCATGGAAATTTTGAGGAATAAAAGTAAGAAAAATCTGACTGAGGGAACTGGGAAAAGCCTCATTTGAGTTGAGTGTTGGGTGCTATTTTATGAATTAGATCCCCTTTAAAACAGTAGCATCTGAACAATTTTTCCATTTTGCATATATGTGACCTGCTTACCACAGTGATGCAATTGCACATCATGCCAGTTGTTGGAAGCCAGGGGTGTGGTGGTGGGGAAGGTTTCAGGAAGTGCCTCTGTACACATAAGAAAGCTCCCTAGCAAAACCACGAACCTGGTTGCAGTGGCTTCATTGAGCTGGGCAACACTCCAGTGCCCAACTGAACCGTGTCTCTCTACATGACTCTGTTCTTAGTGCTTTATGCACCTTGGAATATTTAATATTTCTCTTAATACACTGGTCTTAGTTTTCTTTAAAAAGTAGCAACATCATAAATTACAAATAACAAGACAGAGAGCATGGATATCTACTTATATTTAGATGGGAAGAAGTAAGGAAGAAATGGAGGAAAGAAGAGAGAGAAGAAGGGAGATGAGAAGGAAGAGAAGGGAAGGGAAGGGAAAAATGCTAAGTGAAAATAATTCCAGCTTGTTTAATAGGTTTTCTTATTATTTAGATATGAGAAGATTAATAGATCAGGACATAACTGCCATTGAAAAGACAATTTATTCTACTCTCAAGGAGTCTTTTTTTTTCTATTCACAGCAGAGTATTCTCTTCACAAGAACGAGTGTACAGGTCCCACTTGAGTGGGCAGGGCCACATGGGGAGTCATGTCATCTACCTCAAGGCAGAGAGAGGAGGGAAATGTGCATAAGTCTTCAGTGTGGTTGCCATGGGAAGGAACAGGGAGATTGGCTAAGTATAGGTTTAGCATATCTGTGGTCTCTGGTTGTCCATTACCTGACTTGAGGTGATCCAAGTGTTTGTACTGTGGCCCAGCGTGGAGGTATCTGGGTGTGTAGACTATATTGGCTGCTCAAAAAACGTAACTGACCTACTTCTTCTTAGGGCCTCAAAACTGGGTCAAGAAAGCATTATGAAAACTTGTGGAACATGAAATACTACCCAGATCCACAGGAGTGACGTGTGTGCCCCATTCTCCACCCAAAGGATGATGGGGCGTATTCTCAATTTTAGCCGGTGATTTTTATTTTTGGATGACTGAAGAAACACAACACCCAAACTAAAAATAGTTAAGTTCAGAGAGAATATTTTTATCATTTTGCTTATAAAAGAAGCAAAAAATAGTTACAGCATACCAATTAAAACATCTTTATTTTAAACAGATTTGAGGCAACATTTATCTGAAAGGTAGCAAACTATTTCCCATTAATTCTATTAATGTTTGGTTTAGCACTATTCACAAATTTAGCAGCATTTTATTTAAAAATCATTAAACTTCAGTCTATTATTTAATAGTGTCAAACAAGGTTTCATGTAAAGATTTGGAGAAAAGAAGAAGAAATTTGTGTACTCCGAAGGCTACCCTGCAGGTGTCACAGCAAGTACCACTGAATGCCCAGTGATGTAACCAAGTACCAAGCTAATTAATTCTTGGATTTACTAATAAAAATGGTGCTTTAATGAATTGGGAAAATTAAGGAAACACGATCAGGTAGTTAAATTCTGTTGTAAAGTATATGACTCTCCATCTGTCCAAATGCCTGATATTGACATCATTTCTAAAATGAATAAAACATCACTAAGATCAATATCTAGTGTATGTTCCAACCAAAATGTGACAATAATCTATCCATAGGAGCATTTATTTGATCAAATACTTTATGGCTACTCAATCTATTTAACAAAAAAGCAATAACGTTTTACTGAAAATTAAATTAGGGTTTAAAATGCAAGGCAATATTCTTTCTAAAAGTATTTTGGCAGGAATCATTCATTCCAATAGGGACATCTTTATCTAATGATATCCAGCTCTTATAAGGCATTTTCATCTTCCAAGTGTTTTACTAATACCAATTAATTAATTTTCATTTTATTGCAATAAGAGAGGTAAATACAAGTTAAGGGGAGAAGCTAAGTTTTTTTCCAGACCAGATGGGAAGCCAATGTTAAATTTTAAATAATGCTTAGGATTTTGGCTTCAGTCATTAACCCTGGTCATTAAATGAAAAATGCTTATTTCAGTGTTGTGATATAATAGGGTACCTAGCCCTTCATAAAGAAAGAAGGAAGGAAGGAAGGAAGGAAAGGAGGGAGGAGGGAGGAAGGAAGGAGGGAAGAAAAGGAATGAGGGAGAAAAGAAAAGAAAAGAGAGAGAAAACAAATGTTAGAAAATAATTTTAATTTTTTTTTTTTTTTTTTTGTACTGGGGATTGAACTCATGATCATGTGCTTGCCAGACAGGCGCTTATGCTGCTGAGCTAAATCCCTGGCTAATAATTTTAATTCTTAAGAATTCTTCTGTGTATTCCTTAAAAAAAAGATATAAATCAATAAAGGAAAAAAGAGAAAAGTAGTTTTCCTCTTGTCATTCTGATAAAAAAGTGTTCTAGTCCTGATAATGTTAAACTTTGATCCCTACAATACGAAGCATGGCAGTTTTCAAATTATCTTTAAAATAACAGTATTTTTCATACAAGTGGTGAGAAAATACTGAAAAGAATCAGATAGGCAAACTATTTGTTACGACTCAAGGATGTCTGCATAACAATATGAGAAAAAGAATTCTTTTCAAATACACTTACACTCAAGGTATCTTTATATACCTGAGACTAACAAAAAAAATTATTACAAGTTTGAATAATGCATACATTCTTTTGTAACAGGATTGAATTCTTTAAATAAATAATAAATACCTCACAGTGCTGGCCTTCAAAAAAAAAGCCACATGAAGATTTCAAAGTATGGCTAACTGAGACGAATATATTCCTTTTGCAGAAGTGACTGAAATACAGGCATCACTTTATACATGCTAAATAAGTGCCCATTTTTCCAAGTCATAGCTGTAAATCAAAGTAGTGATAATGTAAAAAAAAAAAAAATCCCAAAAAAGTCTTTGCTGTGTGGGAAAAGTTTGAACCTTACATTGCTTTTCAGAGGTTGGGAAGCCATGGTCCTCTGACCACACCCATCCCCAACCCAGTTTTGTACATAAAGTTTTATTATACCACCTCCATCCTCATCTGTGTAAGCTTTGCTTAGGTCCACTTCTGAGCTTCTGTAGCAGGTGTGGGTAGCTGCAACCAACACCTTACACTCCCTAAAACTTCCGTCTGTCTCTGCAGAAAATATTTCCCAACACCTTTTTGTGCGGAAGGTAATATGTCAAATCACGGAATACCCTCATTTAGACAAGAAGGAAGGCTTTGTATTTATACAGGGAATGTGCGATATTTGGTGCAGGTGTGATTCAGAATTCATTTGTAAGTCCCTCATCTCACCATATTCATTAGTTTATAATGTGTAACTTTCTGTCCCATGATATAAGACAAATTGTTTCATGGTACAGACAGTGGACACTTTTTTCTCCCACCTTCCATGAAATCCTGTGTGTCCTTAAGTCACCTAAAAAGATTAAGAAAAATCCTATTCAAAACACTGTGTCCTTATGAAGCCATCACATTCCACTGGGGCATACACAGTGTCACATGGACTATATTTCACCTAGGTTAGTTGAGGTCATTCACACAAAAAAGAAAGTCTGGATAGAACGAAAGACATTTTTATTCCTATCTTTTCCGGGATTGTATAACTTGTTTGATATTGATGTAAAATAGCGTACTTGGAAATGCCTTTTTTAGAATATCTCAAGCTAAAATGAGATCTTCAAAGTGGTCTAACTTATAGTGATGATGATCATGATGTTAATATTGTTGTTTTGCAGCACAATATACTTTCTTTATTGTTCTAAGTTTTTATTTGTATTGAATCAATCCTTGTATCAGTTCCATGATATAGAATTGTAGTTATCTTCACTTAACAGACACAAATAGTAAATAATTTCTAAAAGATCACACATCAGATAAGTCACACAGAGGAAAATAACCTTCATGCCTTAAGTATAAGCTAATTTTTCTCAGCCTCATATGCCAGAAGGCTATATAAAGCTGGGCATCATGGTGTACATCTGTAATTTTAGTGCTCTAGGAGGCTGATACAGGAGGATCACAAATTCTAGTCTAGTCTGGGAAAATTGGCAACTTAGTAAGAACTTGTCTCAAAATAAAAATTGGAAAAAAAATGAGACCAGGGATGTAGTTCTGTATAAAAGCCTTGAATTCAGTCCCCAGTACCATATATACATAAAAAACAATATGTATGAATATTCACAATGAGTGGCCCATATATGTTAATAAATAATAGTTTTTGTGTGTAACTATTAATTTTACATCTCTTAAATCACTTCAGTAATATCAATGCTATAATTACTGAAAATTTCTTTACCCATTTTCATACCTTGATCATTTAGAATCATAAACATTATTTTTATCAATGGTTTTAAAAAATAAAATGCAATAAATAAGGATACACTGTGGTAGTTTGTATAAGAATAGAGACCATAATGTTAAGTGAAATAAATAAGACACATAAGATTAAACACTGCATAATTTATTTATGTGAGAAAATCCAAAATACAGATCAATTAAAGAGCAAAATGTAATGTAGATAAAAGGAACCAGGGAGATAGATCTTTTGCAAAATGGAAGGGGAACAACAGGCAGAGGGAGAGGAGGAGGAAAGGGGATGGAAACGAAAAACAAAAACATATGTTAATTACTTGTGTCAATTTCCCATAATGAATAAAATCATATACTACAGGCATATATTAATAAAACTAAAAATAAAAAATTGAAGAAAACTTGAATTTTTAATAGTTCATTTCCTGCATATTACAACATTTTCTATGATTATGAAGAATATACATGAACTCCATTGGGAGGTTAAACACAGTTGGGGAAACACTTTATGATCTGGAAGTCGGGTAAGAAGAAAATATCCAAAATAAATCATAGAGAAACAAAAATAAGAAGATGTAGAGGATACAGTGAAGAGGTATGAAATATTGACTGCATGCAGTTGAGTTCAAAAATAGTGGAAAAAAAGGAACTGAGGTAGATATGGCATCTAAAGCATTAATATGACTGCGAACTTTTCAAAGTAAGTGATAAGATATCAAACCTCAGGTATAAAACTCTGTGAACAAAAAGTAAAATATATAAAAATAAACCATATCATGGCAGATAATATTATACTGTTGCAAAGAAAAGGCAAAGAGAAAAAAGGTAATACAGCCACAGGGAAATAACAGATTATCTTCTAAAAACAAATATAAGACTCACAAATGAGTTCTCAATTTCATGATATAGCCAGAAAATAAACTACAAAGTGCCAAAATATGCAATAAACTAAAATTGCATAAGAAGAAAGAAATACTCTTCAAATTATGAGGCAGAAATTGAGGTTCTTAGAGAAATGCAGAAATTTAGATTTTTAGACAAAAGCAGAATTTATTACTAGCATGCTCTAAAGGAAATTTTGAAAGTTATTCTTGAGGTCTAGTAGTAATGATCCCAGATTGCAGATCATAGATGTAGGAAGGAATGAAATCAATACAATGGTAAACATCTGAGTCAATGTAAATACATATTTATTCAATAATAACAACACTAGTAGAGATATCAGTAAATAGTAAGTTGCTGTATGTAAAGCATATTAATATGACATATACCATCAGGTTTAAATAAATCACAAAATGAGATTAATAGTAAATGAGATTTAAAAAACAGATCAACCATCAATTACCATTACATTTTTATAAAACAAGGATGCTATTTATAATTTTCAGTCAACCCCTAAAGGAATGGTAAAAAGCTTTAAATTCCCCAACTCTTAAGAGAAAAAAGGAAATAAGAAAAACTTGTCAATGTTGTTTGTGTCTGTAGAGGTTATATTTTGATGAAAAATTGTACTACCATTTTGCTATCAGATGAAAACAAAGATAAGTATCATTTATAAATTAATATATTAAATTATGTATTGAAATTTAAAGTATTGAAAATAAGTCCAGAAGAGACATGTATATAAGATATTGGGGTTTGTTTTGAATGGAATCAAATTTCTTCAATCTTTAGTACAATGATGGTGTGCTATCACTTTTAAAGCCATTCAAATAAGACTGCTAAATACTTGTTTTAAAAATAAGTGTATATTTTAATCAATTTTACATAGAATATAGAACTAGTATTTAAAATAGCATGCTGTTGTATTTGCCTGTTATATATTGAAGAATAATCACATTTTAAAGTCAACTTAGAAATTATAGAAAAATCAATAATTTGAAGAGGGTGCAAGAAAAAAGAACACGAAAGAAAATATTAGAATAAAACACATGCTATTGTTCTATATTTAAATTTAAGTGTTAAAAACTAAATGCTAAAATCAGAAAATTATCAGGTTTGATAAATTAGAAAAGATAAAATATAAACAGTCTAAATTTCTAAATGGTTGAAATTTTAAAAAGAAAAGGAAAACTTAAAAAATTTTGAAAAGAAAATGAAACCTTAAATATCTTGCAGATATTTCTCAAAAGAAGATACAGCTATTTTGCCATCAGTTTCAGTAAATGTCAAGATGAATAAAATTGCTAGAGAGGTAGGGGGATACTTATAATGATGTTATATTGAATTTATTAGGGAGATATGATAATTCAAAATTTGCATGAACTGAAACTAACCTTCAAGATACATAAATACAGAATAGACAGAAGGGTCAGGAGAAAAAATTGAATCAAAGGATTTTTTGCACCTCTCTTTCAAGACTAGATAAGGTAAAAATCTAAAAGAAATTTGAATGATGTGCTGAGCAAACTTGATCTGAAAGACCTATGCATTGTATACTACACCCAGTAAGACTGTAAAATGCACATTCAGTGCACATCTCACACTTACAAATGGAGCATTTGCCAGGTCTTCAACCAAACCTCAAAAAAAAAAAAAAAATGGAATGCAGAATGTGTTCTTTTCCCCTGAAAAAAAATTAGCTGTGAAATTGTATAGCACTAGAGGTGTTGCTCAGTGGTAAAACGCTCATTTAGTATGCATATGAAAGACTCTAGGTTTGATACACACATCACAAAATGATAGCTAGATAATGTTCGCACAGGATGGTGTCTTAGTCTGTTTAGAGTTGTTAAAATGGAATGCCTCCAATTTGATAGTTATAAATGAAAACTGTGATTAGCTCTTATTTCTGGAACCTGGAGAGTCTGAGACAGAAGAGCTGCATCTGATGAAGGTCTTTCTATTGCATCCTGGTGGAATAGTAATTAAGAATGAGAGAGAGAGAGAGAGAGAGAGAGAGAGAGAGAGAGAGAGAGAGAGAGAGAGAGAGAAGAAGAAGAAGAAGAAGAAGAAGAAGAAGAAGAAGAAGAAGAAGAAGAAGAAGAAGAAGAAGAAGAAGAAGAAGAAGAGGAGAGATAAACTTTTAGACAGGCTCACTTTCCTATAAGAACCACATTCATCCATCCATCCATTCAGGAAGGCAGACCCAATCACCCAATCACCCAGTCAATCAATCACCACTTATTAGGCCTTAGTTAACACTGTTGCATTTGGACTAAGTTTCTAACACATGCGCTTAACATATTCAAATGCCAGCGGGTGGAAATGAAGAGCAACTCTTGTAGGGGATCCACTGGGTCAAAGAAGAAATCAGTAAAGGTATTAAAATATTTTGAATTAAATGATGAAAATACTCCATAAAATGTGTGGTCTGCAGCAAAACGCACTCTTGGGTATTAATTTAGGCCATTAAGATAATTTATTAGAAAGGCAACCTAAATATTAGTTTTTCCAGAATGTGTGGAATACCCTCAATTTGAATATCAGATGTAAAAATGGAAAAAAAGCCATCAGAATCAAATGAACTAAAAAATAAACATAAAAATGCTCTTATTAACAACACCCAAAAGCTGTATCTTTAGAAAGGTTCATAGCATTGATAAATATCTGTTGAGATTAATCAGACAAAATGAAAAAAATGAGCAATGTCAGAAATGGAAAGAGGATCAATAGCACATATCTATAGTTATTAAAAGATAATTAAGGATTGTGACAATCCATGCTAATAAACATAAGTATTTTTATTAGACAAATCTACAAAAGAATTACTAGATAATAGAGAATCTAAGGATATCTATGATTATTAAAGACATTCAATCATGAATTAAAACCTTCTTGAAAATAAAATGCCAGGCCTAGGAAACTGTAGCAAACATTTTGGGGATAAATGATGGCAATCCAGCATAAATTCTCTCAGAGCCTAGGAAAAGGAGCAGATATTTCTGCATGCATTTGTCAAGTCCCGTGTAACTGCTATGCTAAGAAGCTGAAGAGGTTGTTATAAGAAGAGGAAATTAATGGCCACTATTACCTAAGAACACAGATGAAAATATCTTAAGGAAGTACAAGCAAACCAAATACAGCAATTTAAAAAAGTTTAGTACAGCTTGACTTAGTAATCAATACAAGGTTTATTGAATATTCTAATATGAATGTGCAACAAACAAAAATAGAATGATAAATAGAAAAAATTAATAAAATGTAATATCTTTTATTGATGGACAGCTTAGCACACTAAGAAATAAGTTTCCTGACTTTAAAATGGTTATTCAGAGGACAAATAATACATAAATACCACAGACCATATATTATTTAATATAAACAGTTGCAAACTTTGCCTTAAACTGAATATAAGTATGCCTAATAATATAATTTCTGTTCAGTATTGCCCTAGAAATTGTAGCCAATATAATGAAGTGAGAAAAAAAGTTTGATGTAATGATTGAATGATTCAAAGCAAAGAAATAAAACTGTTTATTTCTGGACAACATGATTATGTTTTAAAAATCCAAAAAAATCTGCACAAAATGTTGAGATGCATAAAGGTTATATATAAGGTCAATTGTATTGTTTAAGGGAATTATTAGATAATAAATATTATAAAAACACACTCTTTACAGAAGCACTATGAAGGCAAACCACATAAGAACATTATATAATGAAAATTTTGTATAGCTCTGCAAATGAAACTATGCAATAATACTGAGAGAAGATATAAATAACCTGAATGGATTGAGCAGAGTTCTGTTTGTTTGTTTGTTTGTTTTAATTTTCTTTTCTTTGGTGTAACTCAGCAAATTCAAGGTGACTGCTTCTGGAAATTAGAATGACCAAGTAAAAATTTTAAAAAGAAAAAAACAGTCAGGAAAGTTATTTTACCCTCTATTAAGACATCGTTATAAAACTGTAGAATTATGGCCACACAGTACTATGTAAATGTAGACAAAGCAAATTAAGAAGGGCAGTAAAAATCATATATAAACAAAAGGACAATTCCCATCTTTTATCACACACAAAAATTGATTTTTTAAGAATTTTTTAAATTTTATTTACACCAGTTCGCCATTCTTGTAGTTTACAATCGTCTTGGGGAGTGGTTACATATGGAAACTTGTTTCTTTCTTTTTTCAAATACCCTTTCCCTTCTCTTCCCCTCCTTCCTCTTCCAGTTCCCCTAACTCATTTTTTTATATTTTGTTGATACGATTTGTCTTAGCTTATGCTATGGCGCATAATGTTGCATTCATTAGGTTCCTGTACATGACATATCTTCATTCTTCTTATTTCTCCATCCTCTCCCCCTCACTCCTCGTCCTTGTTCCCTTAGACTACTTCCATATTGCAGGATAATTATTCCCTTGTCCTTTTCTATCCGTCCTTTATCATTGTCTTTGTTTGTACTTCACTCAAATGAGTGATCCCGTATGGTATTTAAGCTTGTGTGTCTGGTTTATTTCACCCAACATTGTATGTCCTAGTTGCATTCATTTTCCTACAAATGCCTCAGATTTGTCTTTCTTTGTAGCTGAGTTGTATTCCATTATATATAGGTAGCACACTTTCTTTATCCAATTGTCTGTTGATGGGTATACAGGCTGCTTCCAGGATTCAGCTATAACAAACTGTGTTGCTACAAACATTGGTATGCATGTATTTCTGTAGGATGATGATTTAAGCTCTTTGGGGAGGATACCTAGTAAGGGGATAGATGGGTCATATGGAATTTCTAATTTCAGTTCTTTGAGTTATCTCCCAATTGATTTCAGTAATGGTTGTACTAGTTTGCATTCCTACCAACAATGAACTGTTCCTTTTTTACCACAGCCATACCAGCATTTGTTATTGTTGATTTATTAATGATTGCCATTCTTTCCTAACATGGAATCATAGCATTGTTTTAATTCTCACTTCTCTAATGGTCAGAGATGTTAAGCATTTTTTTTCTTATATCTGTGGACTATTTGTATTTCTTCCTCTGTGAGTGTCTGTGCATTTAGAGCCCATTTCTTGACTAGTTCTTTAATTTTACATAGTTTACTTTTTAGTTCCTTGTGTATTCTAGTTGTTAGTCCTCTAAGGAATAGCTGACCAAAATTTTTTGCATTCTGTAGGTTATCTCTTCACTCTACTGACTGATTCTTTTGTTGTACATAAGACTTGTATTCTAGTATAGTCCCATTTGTTGATCCTTTCTGCTATTTCTTGTGAGATTGAGGTTCTGTTTAGAAAATCCTTTCCTACACCTATGTCTTCAAGTGTTTTCCTTTTTTTTTTTTTTTTTTTTTTTTGGTACCAGGGATCAAACTCACAACCTTGCGCCTGCCAGGCAGGTGCTTAGGCCGCTAAGCTAAATCCCCAGCTGTTTTACCTATTTTATCATATCAGAAGATTTAATGTTTCTGTTTTAATGTCCAGATCCTTGATTCATTTTGATTTTAATTTAGTGTATGCCAGGCGATAAAGGTCCAGTTTCAGACTTCTGCATACAGATAGCCAGCTTTCCCAACACCACCTGTCGAATTGGCTATCTTTGTTCCAGGATTTACTTTTGGCACCTTTGTTAAAGAACTAAGTTTTGAATGTGTCTAGGAAGGATTCTGTATTCTCAGTTCTATTCTATTGATTTGAGTACCTGCCTTTATCCCGTTATCATACCATTTTATATCATGATTGCTTTGTAGTATAGCTTGAAGTCGGATATGCGTCCTGCTTTGTTCTTATTGTCAAACTTGCTTTTGCTGTTATGGGTCTCTTCTGGCTTCATATGAATTTTAGAATTGTTTTCTCTAGACCTGTAAAGCATGCTGGTGGTACTTTGATTGGGGCTGCATTGCATCTATATACTAGTTTTGGAAGTACAGCCAGTTTGACAATATTGGTTTTGCCTATCCAGGAGCAGGGGACATTTTTACATTTTCTTATGTCCTCTTCAATCTCCTTCTTCAGTGTACTGTAGTTTTCTCTGTAGAGATCTTTTAAATTAGCAAATTTTGAAGAAATTGGCAGATTTCCTAGATACATATAAACTGCCAAACAAGCCAAGAAGACATATATATGCTTACTGACCCAAAAATAAGCAATAAAATTGACACAGTAATAAAGAATCCACCTCTAAAAAAAGCCCAGAACCTGATTGAGTCACTACTGAATTCTACAAAATGTTGAAGGATGTTATATCACCAATATTCCTCAAGCTCTTCAAAGAAACTGAAAGGGATGGAGTGGTCTCAAATTCTTTTATGGAAGCCAGGATCACCCTGATTCCAAAACAAGATAAAGACTCAACCGAAAAAGAGAACTATAGATGCAAAAATCCTCATCAAGGTGTTAGCACATAGAAAACTACACATTATCAAAAAGATCAAACATCAAGATTTAGTAGGTTTCATCCCAGAGGTACAACAATGTTTCTATATATGTAAATCAGTAAAGTTATACATCACATAAATGGGAATGAAGTCAAAAAACACATGATCAAATCTATAGATGCTGAAAAGGCTTTTGGCAAAATTCAGCACCCTTTCACGTTAAAAATTTTGAAGGAAACAGGTATAGAAGGCCCATACCTGAATATGGATTCAAAACTTTATGTGAAAAACCAATTCTCTGCATTGTACTAAATGGGAAAAAACTAAAGTCCCCCCAAAATCAGGAACAAGGCAAGGATGTCCACTATCACCTCTTTTATTCAATGGAGTACTTGAAACATTAGCCAAACCCGACAAGCGAAAGAAATAAAACAATACATATAGGAAAGAGAGAATTTGAATTATCATTTTTCATAGATGACATGATATAGAAGACACAAATAACTCTACAAAAACCTCTAAGAATTAATAACCAGTTTGAGCAAAGTGGCAAGATACAAGCACAACACACAAAATCATTAGCATTTCTGTACACCAACAATGAATAAGATGAGAAGAAAATGATGAGAATAGTACTATTCACAGTGGCTTGAAGAAAAATGAAATACCTAGGAATTAACCTGAAGGTTAATTTTATATGAATTGTAGCTTAAATTATAAAAGCTTAAAAAGGAATGTTTCTAGAGTATAAATCTTGCCTTGTGCAAATTTTTATAAAGGTATAAAACAGACAAAAACCACACAGAAAACATGAGAATTATACCTCATTTCCACTGGGATTACTGATATGTTAAAACAGAATTTATGAAAAACCAAGCCACAGAGCAAGAGAATATAATTTCAGTACTGTTATATATCAAATGTTTTTATCAAAAATGTACTGAGAATTATAAATCAAACAGGAAAAAAATATACTACAATAGAAGAAAATGGACAAGTACTTGAATAATCAGTTCATAAGATGCCCAAAGGCCTAATAAATATACGTAAATTATGTTTAGCCTCATTAGTTATCTGAATTATGCAAACTAAAACAACAATATAATACCATTATGCATTTACTAGAATGGCTAAAAATGTGAGGATTCCAAATGCTGGCATTGATGTGGTATATATGGAAGGCTTGCAAACTGCTGGTGTGTTTGCGTACCCTCTGTGGGAAACTAAAGTTGGAAATACATATACCCAGAAATTTTTCTGTTAGGTATTAATGTGAACTGCATGCAATTGCCAGCATTTGCCATTACAAATGGCAGTTTTGTAAACTGATCCAGTCTGACCTATCCAAACTAATATACCCAGCTGAAATGCATAGAGATATTCATCACAAATATCTAATGTGTAAATACATGTATGGACAAAATATATAAGTATATTTATTAAATTATTACTTATAATAGCTCCAAACTAGAAACCACATATATGTTGATCAATGGTAGAGTGAATAAGTTGTGGCCAACTCACCCAATGTGATACAATATTCTACTGGAAATACATAAACTACAGCTATGCTCAATAACACAGACATAAAAGAATGTGTTTTATTATGTGATTAACTTAAAAATTAAAACACACAAATTCATAGTGGTTAAAGCATGTTATGTGCAAAAATAGGAAAATGGTCTCCCAAGGTGCTGGCCATGTTTCAGGAGGGTTATTACATGGGTGCTCACTTTGTGATTGATCGCTGAGCTCTATATTGTCAATTTGATCTCTGGAGGTCAATATTTTGCAAGAATGAAGGGTCAAACAGTAAAAATACATGTCAAATTATAGAGTGTTATTTTCCCAAGTTATTCATTATCAAAGAGAGAATCAGCATATTTAACTAATTATAAAGGCTCTCACGTCATGGAGAACTCTCCATTACTTTGCCTTCGAGAAGAAGGCTAATTTTTCCAACAATTATTTCACACATTCACCAAATGTTGAATGCTTCCTAAATACAAACAAATGTTGTAACATGGAATATTACTTGGTTATACAAAGGAACAGAATACCAGTATGTGCCAGGACATCTAAAAATTTGAAATTATCCTGCTAGGTGAAAGAAGCCAGTCACAAGGATCACATTATGTAAAATTTCATTTATATGAAATGTTCAGAATAGGAAACTCTATAGAGACAGGAAGTAGATTAGTGTTTCCTGGACTTAGAAAAGTGAGGCAGGTACAAAGAGTCAATATATCCAAAGTGTGCAGGATTCTTCTTGAAACCTGTGAATACACTAAAAACCAAACTGTACTGTTCTGTGTAACTAAATAAATATACACAGACATCAATTGATTTTAATTAAACCTTTTAGGGCTTTCAATGTTGCAAATAGCCCATTCACCGAGGCATGCGTGCAATAGGTTGACCACCACTGGTCTACGGTGTACATTTCAGATTTTCCCCGCAAACATTTCTTTGTGAATTCTCTCTTTGGGAAAGTGGAGTCCCACTCCAAGGACTTCTGAAAAGGTTAAACTGTTTGGTTAGATACCAAAATGAAATAATAGACCATGTGAATGTTGAGGAATTTTAGTTTTTTTTGTTTTCAGTACTTCTGCCTTGATCTTGTCAGTTTATCGCTGGTTTTCTACCTTTTCTTGGCCATGCTTGAAAGTCTGAGGATGAGGGCAGAGACAGATTAACACCTTATTTGTTCTAATCAGTGAAAGACTGTGTTGCAACCTCTAGACATAATTCAAAATGAGAGAAAAATTGAACCTAAACACAAAACTTACAAGGGGGTTGAAATTGATACATCTGTCCAGCTGTTTGGATTGCAAAACTCTAGATAAGTTCATCAGAACTCTCTTTTCTTTTCTTGTCTTTCTTTTCTTTTCTTTTCTTTTCTTTTCTTTTCTTTTCTTTTCTTTTCTTTTCTTTTCCTTTTCTTCCTTTTTACTTGATATCATACTTTGCCATGATACTAGTGCCTGTTGAGTAACCTAACACAGAAAATAGGAAAAGACATATGTTTGACATCAGGGCATATCTGACATTGGCTTTGGTAAAAAAAAAAAAAAAAAAAAAGTAGTATAGAAATGCAATGATATAACTATGCATTTACATCTAAAGCATATTCTTTTTCTTTTAGAAATTAATGTGTTTCTGTTCTAAATCCCCAATTTAAATCTCCCTGTCTCCAACAGTGTAACATATTTTAAGAAGTCTTGAAGGAGAAGACCAAAGGCAAAAAAATGGCAAAATTTGCTAAGTTGATAAAGTGGGTTTTCCCTGTTTCTACAAAAATGAAGTGGCTAACGCAAAAACGTAATCAAGATACACATGCAGGTATAAACCATGTCTGCCTGTGTTCTCATAATGATTGAATCATTAGTGCTGCCATATTGTATCCATATCTTTCACACTGCCTTAGGCATGACAGTAAAAATGTGACTACAGCATTCATTGACAGTTTGACAGTTTCTACCTGAATCAAAATCCTAAGAAAAGTTTGCCCTCCTAGAAAGTAACTGCCATCACAAAATTAAGTAAAAAATAATTTATAAACACATCAGCATTTATTTTTTAGGCAATCATTCTACAATTAGCATTTTACTAGGCCTTGTTAAAAAGGTTTTTATTTGCTTATTCATTGTTCTTTTTTTTTCCCTGCAGTGTGCTAGGAGACCTTCATCTGCATAATTAAAATTAAAAAGAAATTTTAGTAATGTGGCTATGCCAGAAAGGCAAAAGTTATTTTAAAGTAGGAAAATGTTGTATTACGCTTTAAATATAATACAAAATGAGGGCCACTGCAAAAAATAAAATACCTGTGAGGATTTTCATGTGCTTCATCTATATGTTTAATATCATGGAAATTCAGTCGTGAGTTTATAATTCTGGAACATTTTCAGTGTTTTTTCTCCAGTAACTAACCTGTATTTACTTAGAATATCAATCAGCGGCATTTTTAGAGTGCATAAAACACTGTCTAATTAAGCTTTATTTAATTTGTTTTAACTCAGAATACATAGGAGACAGCACAATGTGAATTACTCATTACAGTAAGCTTCCCTCAAAACTACAAATGGGTAGGAAGCGATGTCTCTCTGTTTTTGCACTGTAACGTCACTCACTGAAGCAGTTTCTCAGAAAGATGATAACAATAATAATGATACTTAGCATTTATATAGCATTTTCTAGCTTCAGAATGCTTTATAAACCTTAACTAAATAATGGTACTTGCAAGAATGAGGTTATAACACCAATGAATCAGCATGTCCCTTGCTGTAACGTTAGTCCTAGGAAATGCCACCTCCTGGTGTCAGCTCCTGTGGGATAGATTGCCCCTCATGATGGATTAAAAGCAGATAAAATTGATTGGCTGATCTCTGGCTGCACTCAGAAGGAACCTCCATAGCCTTTGGATGTTTATACTGATTAACTCAAGCAGTAGCATCTTTATTTGCGGTCTCAGACCAGCTCTCCATGGGCAGAGCCAAGTGGAGAGTTGGAGATAATTATCTGGACAATTCAGGTTCAAATTTTCACTTATTCTGAGTCACCAGAGGGGTTATTTCAATGTTCTATACCTAGTTTTCTCAATCAAAGCAGTATTGATATTTAGGGCCTGGAAAATTCTTTGTAATAAGAAATATAGTGGGATATTTAGCTGCAACCTTGACTTCTATGTATTAGGTGCCAATTGCCACACCTACCCCATCCTTCAGTGAAAATCATAAACATTTCCACACTTGGCCAGCATTCTCTGTGGCGTGAACTCCACCTGCGCTTCCCCTCGCACCATGGCTCTGTGCTCTGCTGATGGCTGGATAGGTTTGTTCTAACATGTGTTTGTCTCAGCGGCGCCTCCTTTGGCAGTCAAGTTAGGGATTTTATTGCAGTTCTACTTTCACAAAAGAGGAAACCCCAACGACTTGGTTTAGGAACCTTTCCTTTCAAGTCAATTTAGATGATACTTTGCTTCACCACTTCCACCAATACCAGAGTAAGGAACTCTTCCATACTGAGCATGAAACAGCAGTATAAATACTCCCTGAAAATCAGTTTAGCATTATAGTTATGAAAAACTTATTTCACAGGGTTTTGAGATAAATTGACAGAGGCTAGTTTGAAAGCTCAGCCTTACACATTTCGCTTCTCAGCTGGGCTTAGAAAATTGTTGCAACTGTAGTTGTAAGGAAAATACTACCTCAAGGCCCGATCATAAAAGCTTCTATCAGACAGATGTCTCCAGTTATTTTTGGATCTGTATTCAGTAAGTTTTATATGGACCTAATTCCCAGAAAATCTCCCCAGGTCTGTTTACACAGTCAGGATAAGCTGACTGTGTTTTCTTTGTATTCCTAGTGTGAGCTGCTAATTATCCATCTACTGCTGGGATATTTCATGTTACTGGTGGACATTGTAGATATTATGTGCATCCTTAATCTCCCTAGGATTCTCTGGGAACAAAATTATTTGATATGAAAACCTTTGATATTACAAGTTGTGTTTAACATTTCAAGCCTCATTTACATCAGTTCAGTTCAGTGAATAGCTAAGCACATAGGACGATGGATCACGGAGGGAAGGAAACCTATAGATGCACACTCAGTAGCCTGAAGGCATATTATGAAAAATAGTAAAAGCGAACTGCTGAAGAAGTATCTAAAATTTATCAGCACCGGGTATAGTTAGCCTGACAGTTGAACACCATCCTGGAATATTTTTCCAAACAAGTAAATAATTTAAAAAAATGAGTGGATCATGAAAATGAGTAGGAATTTCTTGAAGTATAGATTGCAAATATTATACACATGGCACATTCTGTTGTGAGCTGATTACCCAAGCATGAATGTACCAAATCCTCTATTGATCTCAATGCTATCTTATAAAAACTTAGCCTTTTATGCTTTTTCCTGAAAATCACTGGAGGCCTTGACAATTTCCACATGGGCTGGAACTAGGCAAGCAGTTAAATAGTTACTGTACATCAAGGAACTACTGACTAATGGCTGCAGTTGAAACACCTGCTAACCTGCTATTGTAAGCATTTATCAGGTATTTGCCTGCAGCAGAAATAAATGAATAAATAAACTTTTGCCAGTCATATTACATGAGTTAATGTATTATAGCATTATGTAAAGTAGCAAAGCGTGTTCTTCTGGGGCTTTTTAAAAATCATTATTGTGGTAGTTCAGAACATATCTGCTAGATTCTCTGCTTCATTTTCCTCACTAGCGTTTCTGCCAGAGTCTTCACAACTACAGGGCTAGTTGGCCTTTGCTCTGGGTAGAATTCCTTTGAGAAAATCTCCTTCCTAATCCTCAAAGAGTTTTAAAATGGCATTACAAAGAGGATGGATATATTAAACACCTCAGCTGTCAATGAACGGAATCAATAACTGTGGGTACATAGCTTACATTATGTCTACTTACACAGGACTTGCAATATTTGGAAAGAACAGCTTTTCTTTTGACAAGTTGGCACCAGCTGTTTCAAGAAATAACACAGCTGCATATCCCTAAAGCACCTGCCTTATCTTCCATAATTTTAAGGAAAAGGGATAACATAATGACCATTTCTAGAAGCCTTTTTTTGCAGCAATATTATTATTTGCATATTTAAAATGTAGCAAGAAAAAATTACCAAAGTTAAAAACAAAAATCTAGAGTTGATGGTTCCATTACCTCAAATCTAAAAGAGAACAATTGCTTAGTCAGTAGAATACACAAAATGTATCACTGCAGCAACAATATTATTAAGTATAATTCTTATAATGAATAATACCACTAAATAGAACACCATATGTTTAATAAGAAATGCATTGTGCTACAAATTATGTTATCCATAGACTTGTCATTTCTACTTTAAAGACTAAATTTAATTTTTAACTTTTTAAAATAAAATTTACTCAGATTTTTAAATATCTGCTTCCCTTCCTAATTCAGAAATCCTGTAAAGAAGATTATGTGTGTCTAAACCTAATACGAGAGCATGCTTCTAGTGATATATAGCACCTACAATAAAAAGAAAAGAAAATTGAGCCCCATCATTTTGAGCATCATCTGGAAATTCACTGCCTATTGTAGAAATGTTCCTAATTTAACTCTTCCTTTACTTGTCATTGCTTAATATTCTGATATGACAACAGGGTATAATAATAGACACGCAAAATGAAAACATCCTTCATGCTATACACATTTGCACAGAAGCAGCTATGTTTCATATTTTCTCACAAGATAAATGGCTAGATTATTTGCATTTAATGCATTAGTTTCTAATATTGCTTTATCTTTGATTTTTTTATTTTTAGGAGAATTTTAGAAATTTGTATTTTTTGAGTAAACATATGCAGAACACAGCAGTTGCATTCTTCACGTTGAGTTGATACATGCACATAACACACTCTTTGACATCCCCCTCTCTAAAGCCCTGCATGCCATTGCGGGTAGTTTAGTCTTTAAGAGGTAGGATCCAGTGGGAGAAAGTTAGGTCTTTGGGGTTATGCTCTCAAAGGGGATACAGGAGTCCTTCTATACCTCTTCTTCCCTCTTTTTGCTTTCTGGTCACCATCAGTTGAGTATCTTGCTCTGCCATATCCTCCATGCCATGTTTTACTGCTTTCCACAGGTCTAAAATCAATCATGGGCTGAAATCTCCAGCACAGTGAGCTCAATTTTTCTTTTCTTTCAATTTATTATCTCAGTTTCCTGTTACAGTAACAGAAAGTTGACTACCACACATATATTTACAAAAATAAATCTGAAGAAAAATATTACCTAATAACATCAAAATATAATGTTTAAATACATGTATTAGAGAAAATATAGTGTATATATGATGCAAACTCTAAAAAGATGATATCAAAAGGGAGTAAAATAGCACAAAGTAAATGGAGACATAAAGTGTTCATAAATATGAAGATTTAATATTGTTAAATGCAGAGCCGGGCGTGGTGGCGCACTCCTTTAATCCCAGCACTCAGGAGGCTGAGGTAGGTGGAGCATAGTGAGTTCGAGGCCGGCTTGGGCTACAACATGAGCGCAAGGCCTGAGTTACATAGTGTGAACCTGCCTCAAAAAACTAGGGCTGGGAGTTTGGTTCAGTGGATTAAGTGCCTGTCTGGCAGGCGTGAGGCTGCGACTTTGAGCCCCGTTGCAGAAAAAAAAAATGTTAAATGCATTTCTCAAATGCATATTGTTCTAGTCAGGGGTTATAGGGAGAACAACTGCATACAGGATGCAGAATTCGTAATACTGTTTTATGATAGTCACCCAGAGTTAAACACAAGAAAGTGCAGAAAAATCTACCCACAACACTAAAGACCCAGAATATTCAGTCAAGGGCCTGGATCCCATAGCAATGGCCTGCATGAGTCCAACTAAAGGCCCAAAATGCATGACAATGCCTCCTGCAAATCCAACTGGAAATCTAAGAGCCCATGATAAGGACTCATGCCAGTCTATTTTACAGTTCTGTCCTAGGAGGGCCAAAGGTCAGCAGTGGAAGCTAGGAAGTCTACGCCAGCAGGGTGAAGGAGCTGCGCAGTGGGGTGAGAGTTCTACACTGGATCCGAGAAGTCACGCTCAAAATAAGGAGCGGGGCTGCCCTAAAAAGTAGCACAGCCATTCTCAGTGGCAACAAGGTCCCGAGCTCCCCTGACAATGAGAACAGTTGAGTACAGGTCAGGAAGCCCAGTGTGACAAGCTCCTCTAGACAACATCTTCCCCTCTGGAGCCAGGAAGCAATGCACAGGGTGAGGAGCAGAGTTCCCCCAAGGTGAACCACAGCCACTCTCATTGATGAGGTCCTGAGCTCCTCTGATGATAATGGCCAAATCCATACTGAGGAAGCAGCATGACAAGCACCTCTAGAACCATCAGCTTGAAACAGCAACTCTTAGAAGAACCCACAATGCCTTGCTCTTTTTCTCCACATCTCTATTTATGCCGGCAAATTTCCTCAGGTGGGTCATCTATACTCAGCACCATGCTAATGTAATTCTACTGGTGTTAAGTTGACCACCAGTTTTTAATCCATAACAGATATGCAGATTCTACACAATTCCTAATAAAATCCTAGCTGGAATTTTTTTTCAGAAATTGACAGACAGATCCAAAGCTCCCTTTTGAAATACAAGGGACCCAGAATATCCAAAATTACTTTTTAAAAGAATAAATACAAAGAACTCATATGTTCTCATTTGAAAACCTAAAATTCAAAATAACCACCCTCTAATATTCAAAATAATGTGGTAGTGGCATAAGGACAGACATATAGACCAATAAAATAGATTTGTAATTCCATTAATAAAACTTTACATTTACAACCGATTGATTTTCTGCACAAATGGTAAGACAATTTAAGAAGAAATGAATGATATGTTAAATAAAATTGTACCATAGCCCAGCATGGTGGTGCACAAATATAATCGCAGCACTCAGGAGGCTGAGACAGAGTCTTGTGAGTATTATGAGTTAGGGTTCCTTAGCAAATTCAAAGCCTGAGAACCTAGGTGCTAGAACTAGAGATCATCATGCAAAAGAATAAATTTGGATCCCTACCTCACACTTAATATATTAATCAACTCAAAATGAACACAAATATAATGGGCCTCAGTAAAACTATATAAGTAAAACTATAAAAATATAAAAATTCTGAAAAATAGGGATAAACCACCGGACATGGTAGTGCATACCTGTAATCCCAGCACTCGGGAGGCTGAGGCAGGAGGATGGTTGCAAGTTCAAGACCAGCCTGGGCTACAAAATGAGCTCAAGGCCGGTCTGAACTGTATAGCAAGCCCCTGTCTCAAAAAAGACAGGAAAAAAAATTAAGATAAACCATTATTTTCTTGTTAGTTGGTTTTATTTTCTTAGATACGACAAACAAAAGCAACAAGTAAATTAGACACCATCAAAATTAAAAATGTTTCAGATTCAAATAGTATCCCCAAGAAAGTGAGAAAAAAGGGGGGAGAAATATTTGCAAAGAATACATCTGATAGCTCATATCCAGGATAAGTTGAAAAAAGAAAAAAGAAAATGAAGCACTCAATAAAAATAAATTCAATAAATTGAAGAGCAAAATAAAAGATAGATAATAAGAAACAGAGAAATACTTAATTTGCAAGTGGGAATGGGACTAAGAGATAGAGGCAGGTAAAAGGGAGAAGGGAAGGGAATATAAAAAAGAATTAAGATGCATACTCATTAAAATAAAATTTTTAAAAATGGAAAAATATCAGAAGAAATGTTTCTGTAAGGAATATGGACAAGTGGCCAAGCAACACTTTAAAATATAGTCCGCATCATTATTCATTAGGAAAATGTGACTCTAAACCACAGTGAGATACCACCTTACAATCATTAGGTAAACATAAAAAAGACAGACAACAATAAATGCTTATGAGAATGTGAAGAAACTAACTACCACACACTGCTGGCAAAAAATCTAAAGTAGTGATCATTTTAGAAAATGGTTTGCCAGTTCCTCAAAAATTTACACAGAAACTTGCCATAGGACCCCAGCAGTTCTGCTAATAGGTGCATATCCAGGTTAAGAAAAAACACACAAACACTTGTACCTCAGTGCTCATAGCAGCATCATTCCTAATAGCCACAGAATGTGGCCAATCCAAATGCCCATCAGCTGATGATCAAATGAACAGATCAATCAAATGGAGTACACCCATCCAACAGAATATTACTATGTTATAAAAAGAGATGAAATAATAATAGCATAGTCCAGCCTTGAAAACATCATGCTGTTTTTTTTAAAAAAGCTCCTTACAAGACCATGTTTTTATGATTCTATTTTGATATATTATTAATATGTAATAATATGTAATAAACGGCACAAACTTTATTGTTTTGTCAAAAACTCTTAGAATGTTTCAATATCTGCAGTTAAAATATGTGATATTTAATAGTGTTATCAAAGGAAAAACCATTCATACTTAGGTACTGTAAACATCTCTGAAAAAATATTTTTGTTTTCCTCAAAGGGTTAAAGGCTATGACTTGGATAAAAATACTGAAAATATTACATGAAAATACTGTATGCATTAATCTTTTTGTTAACAAAAATAAATAAGTTGCTAAATGCATTTACTTATTTAAACCAAACTGTGTCACACTTCAATGTGTCTAATGTTCCTCGGGTCCTAGGTCTCTAAACCCTCAAACAGGGTTTATGGAAACAAAAGCCAACCAAGTAAACCCATTGAATAATCCCTAAAATGGTGCTGACTGCTAAGGAGAAAGTAAAGAATGGGATAATGAGCATCTAGGGAGGACTTGAATGAGGGAAAAATTTGTAATATCCAAGCAAAGAGAACTCCGGGTAACTGTAAAAGGAAAAATCAAGACGATGAGGAGAAAGTAGCTCGATGCATAGTCCGGGGCAGGAGCGGAGCCTGCGGGGCTTCAGGGCGCTGATCCAAGGCCCATGCAGGATGGGAGAGGCTGAGTGGTTAGGGAGGAGCTTGTCCTCTGAGGTCTAGAAAAACCATTTAAGAGTCCGGATTTCAGTCCAAGTACCGCAGGAAGTCATTGGAGGGTTTTCAGTGGGACAGTGCCATGATCAGATAGAATTCTTAAAATTCTATTAATTGTGAAGGAAGAAAGTGTATGGGGGTGGGCGCAGGAGGCCCGATTGCAGTTCCTCAGGCGAAGGTCGATGACACTATGGACAAGGATGACAGCTTGAGCACTAGTGAAAAGTGCTCAGATACAAGTGACTTAAAACATTTTTTTTTTCTGCTTGATTTTATTCTTGTGGAATGTAAGAATATCGAACGTTTTATTTAGAGTTTAAAAGTGAATTTCTGACTGATTATCTGGCCTTGCCAAAAGAAAAGGCATACAATGGCATCTGAGTGTTTTTCTGGGCAGCTCTCGCCACCTCTCCCTGGATACTTAGGGTGTAATCAATAAACATACCAGAGGCTATTCATTCCACCAGGATGGATTCCAACAAAAGGCCTCCATTCACGCTGGTAATAGTCAGACTTTACTCATTCCATCACATTATGTATTATGTGTAGCAGTCTTCAGTCACCCAACTTCTTTACAGTCCTATGGTGATTAAATACTCTGTTGAAATAAGAATGATTATAAAAATAAGAATGATTATAAACCTAGACTCTTTGTGCTTTGGGTGGCCCCGACACTGTCCCTCCAACACAGGGTAAGACACTACTCACTAAAGCCCAGATTTTCAGAACTATAAAATTTAGTGCTTGCTGATGTTTGGGTTGAGTTTTAAAGGCATCCTGCAGCAAATAATATGATCAATGCAATCTTCTCAATTTATATTAATACGTTTAGTGAATTTTAGTAGGCACATGCTAATGAAAATGTTTTTAAAAACATGACTGGAGACATAGTCATTAGTATCTTTTGTCAGAGCTCTTCCATTATGAGGAGAACATGTACCTTTTCACAGATTTGAACTCACTAGAGCAATGGCCCAAAGATACCAGCAAGCAGTTGCAAATAGTTAACATTCATTAACTTGAATTTTGCAAGTAGAAAGCTGGCTGCTCTGGGTTTATTTTAGAGCAATTAAATATGATTTATTCCCCATCATTTATTGACTTATTCATCCAGCAAATGATTATTGACTGCTTACTGCTATGTTATACAATGTGAGACATACAAAGAAGACCAATTAATAATAATAATGACTAGCATTTGTTGAGTATGCACTGCAAGCCAGCACTGAGAGCTGTATATACTTTCTCTCAACAATATTCATAATCATAAACCTACCTCGAGACACAGCTGCCATTGTTATTTCCAATGCAGAGAAGAAAACTGAGTCATAGAGAGTTTTAAAAATAAGACCAAGCACACCAAGGTGTATGTGAAAAGTTGTAACTGGTAAATTTGAGACCTGATCTCAGAAACTCTGACTTGGATATTTAGCCAACCTAGAGTCAGCAAACAGTTTCTACTCAAAATGTGTGCATGTTACTTGGAGAAATAAGACACATACAATGATAAGAACATTTTTCAGTACTTTGAAATAGTACAAACACAGGGAAGGACGGGTTTTGAAACAAAAAAATAAGACACCTCAGTTTCATCCAAAGTCAGTGGCTCTCAAACTTGGCTACAAATTGTGATCAACTGAAGACTTTAAAAAACAAATAAGTAAGTACTGTGGGTACTTTGATTCCAACCCAGAGTTTCTGACTTAATTGACCTGGAAAGCACTTTTACAGTTTTTAAATGTTTCTAGAGGTAATCCAATGTTCAGCCAAGTTGAAAACCACTGAACCCAAAGGACTAGAAAAATACTGAGACAAGGAGAGGCTCAGAATTCATATTTTCCAAGAATAAGTAGTCATGTTGAAAGTCACAAATAAGGATGGGTAAGAATTATGGGGAAGGGGCATGTTGACATTTGAGGTAGATCTTTGCTCCTCCAGCTGGGCTCTTGGGATCAGTGGCACTGGCGTAACCACAGGGTCCTTAAAACTGTGGGATCTAAGACCCCTGCGATCAAAATCTGCATTCTGAAATGACTGCTTATATGTCATAGTTTGAGAAGTGCTAGCACAACAGAAAAAGAAATATCCACATTAAGTAACCAAAGAGCATATTTTGGGTTGATTGATGCTGCCAACTACCAGTAGGAAGGATGGAGAAAGAGCATGAGGTGAGTATGAGACAGATGCTATAAACAACAGCCCAGTTCAGCAGGGACTTCGATTATTACAGTAACCAGGATGAATTTTGAATTCTCTTCTGGAGAAGATTGGAAGCCTAAAAACTTACAGATAGAAGGGATGTGTGCAGGGATGGTTCAGATGATAATATGATGGCCAAACAGATTTGGCATGGGACGAGCTAAACATGGCAGTTCTTGAAAAGGCCTCCATGAGAAACCTCACTTCACAGATTGAAGAAGAATGAAATCACACTGGGGTCCAATGCACTCAGCAAGTCCCTTATCTTCAAAACGTGTTGTTTTATTTTCAGGAATTCTTATCTCCCCCAGCAGCCTCACTTTGTACTTACATTGTGTTTCTGAATAGAGATATAGGCTGCATGCTACTCCGAGTGGTATTCAGTGTATTTGGAATATCTTTGTTATTTCTTCCATAAGATACTTTCCCGAGTGTATTGGAAGCCAATATGTAGGTACAAGAAGTGAATTCTAATGGTGGCACGATGACATTTAAGATCTAACAACAATATAACTATTATACTATGAATTTTCTGTGTGATCACTAACTAGGTATTACATTTAATCATATATTATGCTTGAGAAGGGTTGCTGTTAATTCTGGGGAAATGATATCATATATATGAATTGAATATTCTTAACTTTAAATCTACTTAGAATATACTTTTTTATTTAATGAACCTTTCAGATTTATCTGAAATCTAGGTTACTAAGCATCATTATAATATGAGATGGTATTCATTTTAGGGTTAGAAATTTTCTAGTGTATAGAAATTTTTTATTGGTCAAGTGATGGGAATATGCATTGACCTAAACGAATTCTTTAATGTTAAAGAATGCTTTTCCTAATGTAGTGTCTAATACATTGTTTTGCATGCACTGGAATCCTTTATAAAGGAAAAAGCACAAGGACACTATATGAAAAGAAGCTGTATTGTGAATAGGGTTTTTAAAAATAGAACCTCTCAAAATGAACTACATCTAAAGTAAATAAATTTTTAAACCAAAAATGGCAGAAACTGAATAATCAAATGCTCTAGAAATATCTATGATGTCATCTACTAATCATCACTATAAGAATATGTTATTGCAGGATCATAAACTGGTAACTCTCAGTGTAACTACTGTTCTTAAATTTAATAAATACAGTAAATTTTCAAGTGTATCCATGTTTTAAAATTTGGCACTGCAATTGGTTGGTGTTGCCACTAGGTGGTAACATGCCTGCTTTAGTGGTAGTCATGTGATTTTAGTCACTACAACAATTATGAAAAAGATGAGGTGAGCTGATATTCATACCTGAATGCCTAAGTCCTTTCTTTATGTAGAAAAAGTAATAATAATGGGTTGCATCCTGTAGGCAGACATCATGTAAATAAATATATCCAAGTCCTCAAATAATTCAATACTCATGTAGGGCATTAGAGAAATAACATATTTGTTATGGTATCAGACTATAGAGTAGGATTGTCCAACCTAATATAAAAGGAGGTCAAGATGTACAGAAATTTTCTGAGTTCTTCTGGGAAGGAAAACGTGAGGCTTCAGAATGTTATGCTAGTAAGCAAAGGTTTTAAAGAAAAATAATTCGCCAAAAATGGAGAAGAAAGAGAGACCATTGGAAAAGGAAGAAGCAACACAGGCTATGATATGGGACATAACATACTCATAAAAAGGCAATAAAAATGTGGATCAAAATGTAGGACAAAAATAAAACATTCCTATGAATAGGGACATAGAGGAAGACAGTATAGTACTTGGTTGTAGGTTTAAAACAGATAGTCAAGTTCAAGGCACACCAGATGGTAGATGTGAACCTTCCACTGGACACAAGAGGAAAATGTCAAATAAAAGATAGCATGGTAAAATCTGTGAGATCAAGAGACTCAAACAAATAATGAAGGCAGTGGTTCTTTGCTGGAACCACTGTCTCATTTCATGCTCAGTATCCTTTCTCCAGTTGAAATGTAAATGGAGATATGTTACTGGCCCTAGTCCCTTTCTCTCTCCTTTTATTCTCCAATGGCCACAGCTGTGCACTGGCCTGTTGACTCCCTGTAAAGGTTTGGACCTATTGGGAATGTGGTTAGTGGTAAGAATAGGATAATTACACATCCAAATGTAAATCCTTTAATTGGTACTTTATTATTGTTCTTATATGTCTAGTCTTTATCGTAGAATAAAAGAGAGGGCAATGTGCCCTATCTCTGGCCTGTTCTTAGAATAGATCTGCTCATACAGGGTGCTAAATGCTGCCTGAGTCCAGGTACCCTAGGATAAAGGGCTCCTTCTCTGTGTTCCATAGAAATTGCTTTTGGAACTGGCTTCGCTTTGCATTACATTTGCCAGAAGACAAAGTCTCACAGTTTGCTCACTGATAAATGCTAATCCTCTCTGGCAATTTATCTGGCAACGTTTCTTCTTGGAATATCTTTGAAATGTTCCTAGTTGGGGGTGGGGTAAATCTGGATGGGCTGGAGAGAGCACAGGTCTTTTAATCCCAGAACCAAATCCTTATTTCTCAAACATCACTTCACTGTGGAAGGCTTTCTACTCTCCAAGTCTCTGTGACATAATGGCAGGACACTTCCCGGGTTTGTCGCAGGAGCCTTGTGGTAGAAATCGTCTTTTTCCAGAGACAGCAGGTCAAGAAGATGCTATGTGCTGAACATTTGTGGAATACAATTCACCTTCTCACAGTTTTTCCAACCAAGAAATAATCTGCCCTTAACCCATTACTTCTCTGAAGATGCTTGTTGATGGCTATGAACATTTCAAAGGCTTGGGGGAGGAAAAAAAGAAAGAAAGATAGAAAGTGGAATTCCAACCCATTCAGCATCTGCGGTCTGAGCTAGTTCACGGTGCACTGCACCTCTCAGAGAGTGGAGTGTGTGGAGGAAGCACAGCAGCGAGGCCTCTCAAAAACACATACAAATGAGAGCTGCTTCTCAGTACTTTTGTTGCTCCTTCGCAGAACCATACACTGTAAGGAAGATCACTCTTGATCCCGCCGTCTTTCCTCTGCTCCTTCACTCCCCTGGCCCAAACCTCCCCATCAGGAGTTCTCGTGCGTACCTTCTTTACTCCGGGGGACTTACACACTTCTAATGTCATGGCTGCAGCTTCTGCTTTGCTCTAAGTCTTTTCTTCTGGTGAGGAGATTTTCATTTCCCAATCAGTAACACTGACTCAGGGGCATCCTACCACTGAGCTATGTCCCCTTGCATTAAAAAAAATTTTTTTTTTCAAACAAGGTCTCCTTATTTTTATCAAGTGGATCTTGAATTTGTGATCCTCCTCTCTCAGTCTCCTTGAGTGCTGAGGTTACAGGCATGAGACTTGCGAGTGGCTAGTAACAATTTCTCTAAAGAGAAATACTGGGGCTAAAAGAGGTCATAAACTTCCCTGAGATCACCAGGTTAATGGAGTTGGTGGGATGTGCTCTGCTGTGTTTCTGCCTTGATTCTGTGACTTTCGCATCTTTATATCTCATGTCTGAAAGAGCTTCGGTGATTACACCCTCTTTAATGAGAACCCCTGCAGCCAAAAAGGCCAATACATTAAGTACTTCTTTGACTGTTTCACTTTGTCCCTGGACCAGATACTTGTCCTCAGTATTTTGATTTTCTTCTAAGTTCACTCTCTTCCGATACCAAACATCTTTGTTCCTTTCCCTGAGATTTTCATGCCTAGGAAACACTGGTGAACCAAACTGAGATTTGATACTATCGTTTCACTCCGTCCATGTTTTTGGCACTCTGGAACCTGTTGCTTAGGAATTTGTTGCCATGAACCTTAGTAGGCCAGGGCACATGTGTTAAGATGAAAATAAAAGGAGGAAGAAGTGAGACTTTAGAACTGTTGTGTGTCGTAGAGCGCTTCTAGTGTAGTCTAGGTATTGCTTTCACAGAGAAGGGAACTCTGATTCCTTTCCTCTCCCATCATGGGTGCCATAACTGACACCCCATGACAAAGCACAAGTGAGCAAGACAGAAAGCGTGACAAATGCAGATAATCATAGTTTTATGTGACTTGAGAGCTTTCAGAATGAAGACCAAAAGTCACAGGGGAACAAGTCCATTTCTAGCCTTAGATTTGATGAAGCAGCAGCAGCTGTGTAAAAATGTGATTGAGCAAAAAGCATATGATTGAATACTAATTGATCAAGTGGAAAAACCTAGTGTGGCGGGCCTATCCAGACTCTCCTGGGCCCCCACGTGCAGACTACTTCCTCCAGGGAATGAGGAAGACTGCTCTGGAATGAGGGTCTTATGATCCTACAGATGAGGGGATCGGATCATTTCTTAATGGCCAAGTCTTATGGAGAAGATGGATCATGGTTAAAGTAATATATATATATATATATATATATATATATATATATATATATATTTTTTTTTTTTTTTTAAATTTTATGGCTTTCTTCAGGGGAAACAATCCTATTTTATATGACCCACCTTGAAGGAGAGAAATTCCAGTTTCTGTGATTCACTTTAAAAATAAATGATAAATGAGGGGGTCAAATTCCTAAGCAACAGTTTCCAGGAGGTTGACAGATGGTAAGAGAAACCTTGGTTCTGAGACTACTTCTAAAGCCTTCCAGTGCCCTTTAGTTTAAAGTACTCAACATAACAAAGCACCATATTTAGGGGGTCTCATTTTTTAAGCCCCAATATTTTTTGTGTATTTTTACAAATAACTGTCACAGCAAATCTAGGAGAGAAAGTTTCTTCTCTCTCCATTTCCGAGTGGGATGATTGAGGTTCACAGATGTTAAGTAATAAGGACAAAGGTCACACAGGGAGTCAGAGACCGAGATGATTTGAAGCTGTCATCCAAAGGCTTTGTTCTTTTCATTCTGTCATGAAGGTTTTCAAAAGCACCACATACCATCGGGGTAGCCAAAAGGAAATCAGAAGCTTCAGATCCATTCTCAGTCATGCCGGGTCATTGGATGGTAATGAAGATTTGGGGGGCCTGGGTGCGTGATCAGAATCCCAGGTGATGCTGTGAATATTAAAAATATATATCTTCACTTTGGAAATGAAGCTCACTCATCCTTGCCATATGAATTATTTTTACCAGTGGGACACATTGGTCTCACTTATTTTTTATTTATTCATCTACTAGTGTGTGCGTGTCATCAGACATCGCATAAGTAGGATATAGTTAGAATGTTTTGCACACGATAGCAATGAAAATCTTTGATTTTTCCTCTGTCCCTTTTGTCTCCTTGCATTGTTTCTCTCTTCCTTCCTTCTTCCCTCTCCCCTCTCCTTTTGTTTTAGTCACTTTCCTCACCCTCAGGATAAAATATCAACCCCCCCACAATTTAAAGGAGGTGAGGTTTATTTTGGCTCCCATTTTCCAGAGTCTCAGTCCTCCCAGTTGGAGGATGTGGTGCAAGAAAACTGCCCACATCCTAACTTCCAGGAAGCAGAGACTGAGCAAGGGAGATGCACTCTTTCACATCATGCCCCCACTGACCTGCTTCCTCTGTCAAGTTCCCACCTCCTAACAGCAAGACAGCTACGGTGCCCCTGTAATTCAGTCACCTCCCAGCAGCCCTGAGCACAGAGGGGTTTGGGGAACATTATCTGCCCACATCCCAACACCTTTCATTCCCATTTTCTTCTTTCCATCTTTCCAGTATCTCAGTCAAGTGCACTGAGTGTGTCATTTACAAGCTGCCTGACCCTGAGTGCGTGGCTATACGTCTCTGGTCCTCCTTTTCTTCATCTGTGAGATGTTTATAATAGCAATGGAACCTTATGAAGTCATTTCGAGGACAGCTTTCGTTAAAATGTACAAACTACTCGAACAAGGCCCGGAATATTGTAAGCACTTAAAATTTAGTCACCATTTTTTCTCAAGCAAGTCGGTATTAATCTAGGCTTTGTGCAACAGTCGTGAGATGCATGACTAGGGAGCAATTGGAATTTCCCCGGTAGAAGGGAAGTTTTCATCACTATGTTCCTCTCTGCTCCCTTGTATGACGATATGTCAAATGTAACTTTTAAACATCTTTACAGAGCTCTTTTCTCTTAATTCCCAATTCAGTGGCAAACCCTCTGTTTATATTCTCCGAGCATTTTCTACACCAAGCCTCTGTGAGGATGCATAGCTTGGCGAGCAACCTGAGAGAAAAACAAACTTGGTAAACTGGAAAACTGAGGTACACAGGAATAATAAAAACTGTGGAGCCCTCATGAAATGTTTTTCATCTTGAAAGTGCTTTGAAAACATTAACTAATTAATTAATCAAAAAGAATTTCTACCAATCAGTGAAAATGCTCTTTACAATGTATTAAGCCTCTTGAAAGGTACTATTTATTCAGCGATGTTTTCTCTTTCACCTTAAGGGAATCATCAGCTTCTTTTTGGGGGGAGACATTCCACATCTCACGGAATCTCTGCACACCCCTTCCACTTTGTGTATCTCAGCAAGCCTGAGTGTGCAAACATACACAAGAACAAACACAAAATATTCTCTTACCATTGTGCCTGCTGGTAGTAATGCATTAAAATGTTATTTAAGATTCTTTAATCTTCTGTTTATCAGTTTGCTATTGACCTGCTGCCAGATTCGACAAAAAAATTCCTGCTGATTCTCAAGCATCAATGTCACCTCTGGTGTCCACTTACTTTTCTTTCTTGTCTACTGCTCCAATGAGTGGCTCATACTTTATTGCCATCTCCCTGCATTCTAGTTACTCACAGAGCTTTCAAAATATCAGCCCTATCCTCTAGCCTACAAAATGTAACTAAGTCTCTTTGTGACAAAGAGGAGTAGTGGTAATAATATGATGTTCATTAATTAAAAAATTATTGAGCAGCTGTCATTCATTTATTTATATATTCCTGTAGCTCATATTTTAGTTAGTGTAAGTATTTATGTGAATCACAGTGATAGAGTCAAAGATGATCCAGGTAGCAGTAAGTCATTCAAGGAGTCTACTGTCCAGCAGGGAAAAGTGGGCCAAAGCACAAAGAATTCTAACAGAGTGGAGGGCAGACTGCACATCAGCAGAGAAGGGCTTTCAGAGAGGGGGAGAGGGTTTGGAACTGGGGCCTTCAAGGAAAGGCTTTGTAGAGTAGATGGCACCCACATGAGGCATTTAGAGAGGAACTGGATTGTGGAAATGATGAAGACAGGGTTTTGTTCCAGATCAAGGCCAAATAAAAGGAAGGTGAGGAATTTGGACAAAGGAAAGTTTGGTTCAATGGGCATTATTGTCCTTGACAAGGGCCTAGGTGGAAGAAGAAAGATGCAGACTGGAATTTAGGAAATGTAACTTGGCGCTGTGTTTGGGAAACACGTGGCACTTGCAGCACTAATGTACCCACCCTCCACGGCAGCATCTATCCTAACTCATTTCCATCACTCGCAACAGTGTCAGTCTTGTTGTGCAGTAACATTCACAACCCCCTTCCATGCAGTCTTAAATGCACGAGAATACATGAGTTCGTGATGGGAGAAGCCCATGCTATCCTAGGCCACAGCATAAAGAGCCCTAAGAAATGAATGAAGGAGTTCAATCTTTATTTTCCTGCTATTACGTAGCAATTGAAGCGCTGATTCAAAGTCAACCTCATTAACATTTTCGAATATTCAACAATATTGCAATTGAAAGATATCCAGAAGATCGACTGAAATGTGTTATTGGAAGGCTTTTCTGTGCATGAAATCTTTCAAGTATTTTACGGAAACTTTAAATAACTCTTTCCTTCTTCATCAGTCTGTTTCTTGCTATTATAAATTTTCTAATAGTTTACCTCCTGTTTTTCAATTCCCTATGAGCTTGTACATTTAGACTTGTTAGAATACTGCATAAGATTAAAATACGTAGATTCTAAGCAACTGTTGGAGAGATTTTCAGAATTTAAATTCAGATAATACCATGTTTGTGTGAGTTGCTTAGACATCGTATTTTTTTACCTAATTTTTGCAAAGATAAATCATTATCATATCAGAAAACATGCAAGGCTCACCTTTTTCTATACAAGGTATCCTATGCAAAATAATGCAAATCCTGGTGCCTGGGTAGAGTACATGGCATCAGATTTTATGGCTGGTTCAGATCAAGGACCACATTCCAAAGGGCTGTCTCTGATCTCTTTTAAAAGCAGTAAATCACGGCATCTACTAAATTTTCCACAGAATGATTAAGACATTAAAAACAAACCTGGAGAAACTTAGTACTTTCTTAAAAATACATGGATTGTTTCTACTCCTACATTTCCCATCCTTGTGAAAGTGAAAATCTCCAAGGATACGAATGTACCCTGTAAAGGACTCTAGGAAACTGGATGGCATGGCCATTGACAGTGAATAACCTTGGTGATGGCTAACTCCTACTGTGCAAGGATATTTTATAGCAAAGGGAATAAAAGCTCATCAATGGTGATTCAGAAACTTTTGCTCCAATGACACTTTGATTGGTTTTGATGTCTCCAGTCCACCAAGCTCCAGGTGTATCAGTTTTCTAATTTGCCAAATAAACAAGATCATGGTTCCCTGCATAGGATCTTCAGAGTTTAAGTGTTCTTTGTATAATTATGATACAGCTACACATAAAGTACTGTGCACATTCAGTACGAACAAGCCATCTCTATTCCTCCACCTCTTTCCTATCTGCCTGCATGTGCAAAGGTACATCAGAGGCTATAGGCAGCAGGATACGGAGTTCACAGCATCAATTTTGGTATCAGATAGAACGGGACTCATGTCTAGCTTGACTGCTTAGTACTTGTGTGACTTGCTCATAAACGGTTTGCTCTGTTGAAGCCTCTGTTTCTTCATCTATGAAATGGGGATTGTGACTATCTTACCTATGAGGAATAACTGTGGCAGTCTATATTGAAATGCTCAGCCTTAGAAAGTGTTAGGCAAGTCCTCAAAAAAACTTAAAAGTCTACGTCCTAGTGTCACAGTAGAATATCGACTAACACTTGAAGTTTTCATCAAAGTTTTCCTTGAAGGTTGCCCTTCATGGCTTTTTTAACTGGTTATTCTCATCACGAATAAAAGATTCTGCTGCCCTGTGACAAAAAATCAGCCTAACATATACACAAGAAGAGGTTATCGAAAATCCCAGGGACATTTCTGCTTTCTGAAGCGTTCTGTAGAGAATAAATTTATTCCAAGAAGGAGAGGGGGAGTTCATGTTTAATCTTTTGTTTGCAACCCCACTTTATTCATAATATTTCAGGGTAGAGAAAGTTAATAGCCAAGCAGTTGCAAGAGACAAATCCACAGTTAAGGGCTGGTATATATTTATAGCTGGGTGCATATGTCTATAGCTGTGAGGTGTGTAAATAGAATGAATACAGTTTGCAGATGTTTTGTGTGTGTGCCTACAGGAAGGACAGAACAGACGAATATTGCAGGTAGGGTAGAGAATGCAAGAGATGGAGATATTTTTCTATATCCAAGCATCTCATTCTTACAAACCTGATTCATGTAGGCTAGGAATCTTTGCAAAGGGCTCCAAGCCCATTCCATTGCAAAGCAATACCTTGAAATGGAAAGATACTTAATGACAGTATGCTATTTGTAATCAAAAGTTCGTCTTGTCACTAAACATACCTGTCTGCTAGAAGTAAAGTGGTACAACATGCAGTTTTTACTTTCTTGTGAGTTGTAGGCACTGCTGTTGCCATAAATGACTGGCAAGGCAAGGAGCATTGGATTCAAGGTCAGGCCTGAAAAGGTAGAGGAACAGTGCCCAAAGAGCAATTGTGGACCACCCTAGAGAGATAATAGATGGGGAGGGTGGTGCAGAGGGTATGCTTGGTTCCTGGCAGCACTTCCTGTCTGACTGAAGACTCCTCTGGTTCCCACACCCCAGGCAGGGGCCTCTGAAAAGACTTAGATACTCCCTTTGCCATTGGTGACAACCTCTCTGCAGTGCAATGGACCTGTGCTATGAGCTATGACATTGGCTGTGAACTTGGAGAAACAACTTTAAGCCTCTGACTCTTGGGTTCCTTGTAAGGCTTAATGAGAGAGGAAAAACTCTTCCTCCACGTGGACACACATGCATCCTCAGGTTCGACTCTGAAATTACACAGATGTGGATTCAAATCCTGTCCCTGTTTTTTATTAATTGTAAAACAGTGAGCAAAGGGTGTTTGTGTGTGTGTGTGTGTGTGTGTGTGTGTGCACGTGAGGAAAAGCAGATGGAAAGACAGGGAGAGGTTTAATGTCTGCTAAATTCTTTGGGACGAAATGGAATATTAAAATATACAGATCACAGTTCTCCTACAGTTAACAGTGTAGGGCAATCCTCAGTTTCCTCATCTGTAATATGGAGATAAAGAATTGTTTTGTCAGTTACAAATAATTCTATCATATGCCTTTTTAATTCTTAATTTTCCCATAATGTCATCCCCAGAATCTGTCCCTCATTTTCCATGAGCCCTCTTCATATATTCTGATGGTAGCATGAGAGAGGTAGCTTTTCCCTGAGGTTAGTCACGTGGGCTTCAGCACCAGACCAGAGTTGGAGTCCTTCTCTGCCACTTACCTAGCTTAGTGACTTCCAGAAAACTACTTTGTGTCTCTCAGCCTCATCTTACTCATCTGTTAAATGGGAATATAAGCACTTTCAACAATGAGAATTATTATTCCATTCTAAAAGTAGTTTGTGTGTTTGTATGCACGCATGCATGTACATGTGTGCATGTGTGTATACATAGGAAAAACACAGAGTAAGAGTGAATTTGCCACATGTTTCATGTGCATTGTACTAGCTCAATTACAGCATAGATGGAAAACAGTACCAATGGCAGATTTTGAGAAGAAAACTTTGTAATGTTCTCTAAGTCAATAAGACGATTTGACCCAGTTGCAGAGATCACAGCTGGCTTCCCTGAAGAAGAGAGCCTGAAACAGTGAGTGAAGGAAAAATAAGAGTTTGTTCAATGAATTTAGGAGGAAAATGCACTCCGCACAAGTCTTGGTAGCGTTCCTCATTAGCATCATAGGCATATGATCACCTTCTTGCTAGACTACAAGCTCAAAGAACACAAGGATGGTATCTGTCATCTTCTGTCACCTCTAAGACAGTGCTTGAAGGAAGCAAGTGCTGGTGGAAAATCAGTGCATTTGTTGAATAAAATTAAGAGTAACTGCTATGTCCTCTTCTCACAGCTTTATTCGGATGCAGTTAGATAAGTCACATATTACAAAACAAAACAAAACAAAACAAAAACACAACACAAGCTTTGTACTGGGACAAACCACACCCTCATTCAGTCCCTGTGCTCTGGGGGAACAAACACATCTCAGGAATCGAATCGTCTGTGTGCAGAATGAGACAAAAGACTCAGTGTGCAGTCAAAAGTATCATTAATGCTACTATTTTGACATTAACAAGTCGGAGGCATGCAGGTTTTCCAAGGTCTGTAGGTTGCAGAAGGCCTGTTAGGTGCAGCTTGCAGGCCGGAGGATGTCCCTAAACACACACCCAACCTTTTTACTGAGTAAATGCCCAGGGCTTGTCAGTGTTTCATTCTGTTTCCACCAGCTAAGAGTCAGTGATGGGTTTAGCTGGTTTAGGGTTAGGGGGAATTGCTTATAATCAATTCACAGTTGGTAAGGTATTCTGGGACCTCATTTTCCTTCTAGGGTTAATTGTACTTCTTGGACAGCATATAAATCAAGGAATTCGTGGATGTCACATACCACAGAGCCGGCACATGGTAAGCAAGTAAGTTATGTGTAGCTGTTACTATTACAACCGCCAAGCCCTGCTGGGTGTTTTGTCAGTTACCCTAAAACGGCATCAGCCTTTCCTGGACTGGGAATTGCTTTCCTTTTGAGATTCCCTTTGTGAAATGAAGAAAAGCAACTCCTCTCTGAGGTCTGCAAGCCTCGCTCCCCTGTTACCGTGCCCTGAGGTGCAGGCACCGGGCAGTCAAGGTGAGGCAGGGCTTCAACTGCTGAAGGTTCTGGAACCTCTGCCTCCCCTTGGCGCTGCTTGCCTCTGTCTCGCTCTGCCTTCCTAACCCTGAAGGAGCAGTCTAGGTACAGCTGTGCACTGGGCATGCTCGCAAGCCAGGGCAGGCTCGGGTCGTCCGCAGGACGCGTCGGCTGTTTGTGCGCCCCAGTTTGCAGAGAGTCGGGTGCAGCCGTGGTGCATCGGGTTTTGCAGAGCTGAACCCTCGGTGCGTGCAGCCTGGGAGCCGAGCCTCCCCGGGACGACCCCAGAGCAGAACTGAACTCTGTGCAGCCCAGGGTTTGCGCACTCGGTGTCTGCTCTTGGAAACGCCCGGCTGGGGTTTTCTCTGCAGACAAAGGGGCGCACGTGCCCCTAGCGCCCCTCTTTCACAGCCGCGAGCCCCTCCCTGGCTCCGCACCCCGCAGCCACAGCAGCTGCAGTCCCAGCGCCACCACCCAGCCCCGGCGGCCGGGCCTGTGCGCGCGCTGGGGGCCGGGGATTGGCTCGCACTCCCCATTCAGGGACAGCGCTGGCGGGAGGGCAGGCAGGCGGTGCTCAGCGCTGGTTTGCGTGTGTGTGTGTGTGTGTGTGTGTGTGTGTGTGTGTGTGTGTGAGCGCGCGCGCGCGTGCGTGTGTGCATATGTGTGTGCGCGCGTGTGTGTCGGTGCGGCGCGCGGGCGGGCGCGTGTGTGCGCGCGAGGGCTCTCGTGCGGGAGCCGCTGGGTGTGCGTGCGTGTGTTATGGGTTTGATTTCAGAGCAGGTTGCACATTGGTCCTGGGTGGCTCGCAGGCTCAGGTCGTGCTTGGGCGTCCTCCTCCTAATCGTTTCCGAAGTAGCAGCAGGAGCAGGAGCAGAAGCAGCCGCGGCAACAACGGCAGCGGCAGCGGCAGCTCAGCGGCACAGCCAGCAGAACTGTGCAGAAGCGAGCACCGTTTGGGGAGTCCGGGGGGCGGGTTAGAGGGAGGAGGAGGAAACCCTGTCTTGGTCTTTGGGATTATTTTTTTCCCCTTCTTTCCCTCTCTCTCTTTCTTGAGGGTGTGTGTTGCCCCCTCGAAGTGAAGGAATTTTGCTCCAAAGCGAGCTGGGACCGAAGACTCTAGGCTAAGTTATCTCTCTATGTAGATGGTGTCAGGGAGCGAAGCTACTGACCGAGCTGCTGGTAAATGTTTTTCACTTCTTACTCTTTATGCTTAAGGCTTTTTTTCTCCTTTTCTTTCTTCCTCGTTTCCTTTCTGTTGCTCTTCATTCTGCAATCGCTCCCGAATCAACTGCAGTTCCTTCTCCCTCTCCTTGCGTTTGTGCAGTTTGCAACTTGTTTCATGATTTTCTGTGTATTTTTTTTTCTTCCTTCATCCTCAGATGAATGCTGGAACATTTAAATTCGGCACTTCGGGAGGTCATCATTAGTTGCATGAGTTTCAGGGGGGAGGGGAAAGATTGGTAGAGCAGACTGTTATTTCCCTGCAGAAGGACTGCCGGTTTCTCTCTAATGTTCATCGCAATTATAGGGATTTTTTTTTAGGTTGCATTTTAACATTGCATTGATGTTTAAGGTTATCGTTTTCCAGGATTACAATGCATTTTTACTCAGTTTTGACAGCATGACAGATACCAGTGATTCCAGAGCTACTGTATGGCACAAGCTGGCTAAAATATTCAAAATTGCAGGAAGGATCATTTGCATTCCAAAAGAGAATTTCTTAAAAATGCTGTTTTGCATCACATTGCTGCAGATTTGCAGGAAGAAATAATAGGTACCACTATTCATATTGCTTGCAAAGATAATAAACATATAAGTGGTTTAGTGCATAATCTACTATCCTGTGCTCCAGTGATTGAGCTATTGCTAAATTTACTTAATAATAAATTTAGGGCTATGAAGAAAGAGGGAGCTTGCTGGTATTGTTATACTCTAATTGGTGAGATATACAGCGATTTCTAACCTCAAACCAGCCCTCTCTTACATCTTTCTTGAAGTGGATATTGTCAGTTGGGGAGGGGGAAGGCAGTTTCTGCCCTACACATGGAATAAAATTCTTTAAAATAGCCAGCATAATGCATGCAAATTGGACTCTAACTCTTTTCTTAAAAACAGAACATACTCTATAACTCACTGCCATAATGTTTTAAATATTATTTGAAAATTAATATACAGTAGTTCTTTAAGATTTAAGGCATTCATATCATTTAAGTTCTTTGGAGGGCTCTGAGGGGTTGCCATGTTTCATTATCCCCCCACCTCACCTCCTGAGTTTTAGTTCCAGTTCAGTAGAAAAACCAAAGGGCCAGTAGGTGAAGGTAAATCAGCAATTTAGAAAGAAATCGGCTCATAGTTTAAAAATCTCTACTAAGCCATGGAAAAACGAACTAATATATGGCAGCTGAAACATAAGGAGAGAGACTGATAGAGCAGGTTGCAGTCTCAGTTCGGTTATTGTCATCTGGAGGAGCTCAGAGCTCTGAACTCAGGTGAGGATATCCAGTTCAGGAATACTCTAAAGCACATGTGTTTAACAGAGAGAAAATACTGTTCTGTGAAGATGCCTGCTTCTGCTATGTAGTAACCACATCCCAGAGTAGCAAATCGTCCGTGTGTGCAGAGTTTGGTTTGCAATAATACTGTTAAACTTTGTTTTAATGGAAACTTAGCTGATGTTGGCAGACCTGCATAGGACAGAGCAGCTTGTCCAGGACTGAAGAATAAACGTTGAATTAACAAGTCAGACCTTCTTTCATACAAAAGAAAACCTACCCTAACCACCTTGCAGATTTACCTGTTATGGGTTCCCTGGATTGACAAAAGCCTTCCTTAAAATTATGAACAGAATTCCTGAGATCTAACTCTTATTTCTTCTGTGGTAGTCTACTGATAAAAATAAGGCATTTAATTAGAATGAAAGCTCAGCTTATTCACAAGTCCCTTGGAATAGCAATGTTGGCATTTTCAAATATTTTCACAACCCCTTGAATTTGCCATTTTGATCAAGTTGGGGTAGGGGTAGGGGAATCCAAACTTCCACTCATTAAGACTGTAGTTGTTTTTGAGTGAAATATTTGTTTCTGTGGGGAAGAAGGAAAAAAA